>CM038214.1:208411390-208542184 GCA_021442155.1 Cymbidium sinense
AAAGTCCACTTATCCTATTTTTTCTTTAAATTTGGAATAATATTATTCCTACTTCTTACTCTATTCTTGTGTGGAGAATTTTAAGGGATTATATTGTTATTGACTCTTTACTTTGGGACAAAGGTTATTATCTACCTTCCAAATGCATGTGTTGTTTTCATATTGAGAATGTTAATCATGTTTTTGTTAATGGTGCCATTGCCTCTAAAGTTTGGGGTTGGTATGAGGATTTATTTAATTTAAGTTGTTTTAATGGCAATTTAACATTAATGCAACATCTGGATTCTTATTTTCTTATATATTAAAGTGGGCATATCAAAATTGTGGTGGCTATTACTTTGATTTGGTTTATTTGGCTTGATAGAAATGATTCTAAACATCGTGATGTGCCTATGAACCATAAGAGGATTATTGCTAGACTAAAGAAAAGATTTTTTCTTTAAGGCTGCTTTCTCGTAGTACTAATTTTAGAGGGTGTAAATTTGTTGCCTCTATATCCATTTTCCATATTGTGACTTGTCTCCTAAATTTAAAATTATTCATTAGATTAAGCCTCTTAATTTTGCATTAAAATTAATATCGATGGATCTGCACATAACAAGTTGGGTTGTGGTGGTATTTTAGAAACAATCATGAGAATATTATCTTCATTTTCCACTCCTCTTCTACTAAATCGTTGTTTTGTTGAATTGATGGCTATTTTTATGCTCTTAAGCTTTAAGTGAGAGAAATTTTAGGCTATTTGGTTGGAATCTGATGCTAAGATGGTTGTTGCTAGGATCAATTCTAACCATAAGGGTAATGTTGGGCTTTTCTATTTAATTAAAAATATTAAAGCTATTATCCCTAAACTTTCTTTTAAAATTAGGTATGTGCTCATTTTATTAACTAGTTTAGGGTGCGATCTCTCAGACTTTACTTTTCTTACCAATGATAATATTCTGAAGCATTTAAGAGGTTTGTCTAATTTAGATAAATTTGGTCTACCATATGTTAGATTCTTTTAGATTTTGTTATTTTTTAGTTTTGATTTTCCTTTGGCTGGTTGTTTGTTGGCCTTTGTCCGCACTTGGGTGATTGGTGCCTTGTCTCCTAATTTTGGGTATTGCTTTGGTTTGTTTGGATTTTCTTTCAAGTCATTGGCTTTCTTTGGCTTTGTTGGATTTTGGTGAATATGGTTTTTATCGTTTGTTTTTCTAATGTGTTGCTTCCCTCTAGTTTATTTGAGTTGGTTGGCCTGTTTAGGTTTTAGCTCTGACTTTTTCTTCCCTATATGGTTTTGGTTCTGCTATAGTTTTGGTTGGTCCTTGTGGTTTTTCTTCCTTCCGATTTTGGTTTTTTGCTACTTGGTTTGGATGGTGGCGTGGTCCTTTGGTGGCTACATTGGTCGCTTATTGTGGTTGTTGTTTACCCTATTTTTTTAGTGGCTATTTTTCTTTTGGGTTGTTCCCGCTATTTCTTTATGTTTGATGGCATGTATTAGAACTTTGTTGGTTATTGGTTATTGGTTAGCTCCTTAGGTAAGTTTTGTGATGGTTGGGATGTTTTCTTCATTTTTTTAGCTAGTAGCATTATTTGTGATAATCCTTCTTTTGGAGTTTGATGCTCACAAATTTTGTTGCTCTTTAGTTGTTGGACGAGCCTTGTCCGTGGATTTTATTTCTTTTTTCTCTCTCTATGTTCTTACATTTTTTTTCATCTTTTCTCTTAGATTATCTCTGCTTAAGTTTCTTGCAGGTTTTTCTTTACAGATCTTGGGTTCTTACAAGTGGTTTGTGATCTACTCAGATGGTTTTAATGTTATTACTGAGTTTTCTCTCTTTTCCTTTTGCTTTTCTTTTTCTTGTATTAGATTTATCTCTTTAGGCTTTATTGTAGCTCTTTGAGCATTACTTTTGCAGATTTATCCTTTTTTAAGGACTTTCTAATCCTTTTCTTATGGCAAAATTTTTTTTTCCTTTTTTTGAAAAAAAAAACCCTGAACCCCAAACCCTAAACCCTAAACCCTAAACCCTAAACACCTAAAAACCTAAACCTAAACTAAATAAAACCTAAAAATAAAATAAATAAAAAAAACCTAAACCTAAATAAAATAAGTAAAATAAAATAAAATAAAAACCTAAACTAAAACCTAAACCTAAACCTAAACCTAAACCTAAACCTAAACCTAAAATAAAATAAAATAAAAATAAAACTAAATGAAAATAAATAAATAAAACCTAAACTAAACTAAAAAATAAACCTAAAAATAAAAAAATTTAAATAAATAAAACCTAAATGTAAAATAAAATAAAATAAACTTAAAATAAAATAAAATAAAACTAAATAAAACCTAAACCTAAAAAATAAACCTAAAATAGAACCTAAAAATAAATAAAAATAAAACCTAAACCAAAATAAAAAAACCTAAACCTAAAATCAAGATAAAATAAACAAAATAAAATCAACCTAAACCTAAACTAAATTAAACTAAACTAAAATAAATAAAACCTAAACCTAAACCTAAACATAAACCCAAACCAAATTAAATAAAATAAACTAAAAATAAACCTAAACCTAAACTAAAAAATAAAACCTAAAAGTAAACCAAAAACCTAAACCTAAAAAAAATATATATAAAACCTAAACCTACACCTAAAAAATAAAAAATAAACCTAAACCTAAAAATAAAATAAAATAAAACTCAACTAAAAATAAACCTAAACCTAAACCTAAAATAAACCTAAAAAAAATAAACTAAAATAAAACCTAAAATGAAATAAATAAATCAAAAATAAATAACTAAATAAAAAAAAATAAACCTAAATAAATAAAATAAACTAAAATAAATAAAATTAACTAAATAAACTAAATAAACCTAAACTCTTTAATTTCTTTTTTTAAATAAAACTATAAACCATAAACCATAAATCCTAAAACCTTAAACCCTAAACCTAAACCCTAAACTAAACCCTAAACCCTAACTTAAACCATAAACTCTAATCCCCAAGCCCTAAACCAAAACCTAAATTAAATAATAAAAAATAAACCCTAAACCCTAAAACCTAATAAACCTAAACCTAAACCTAAACCAACCATAAGAATGGGTAGAACTTGAGGGTGAACATCACTGCCAACTAGTTAGTCTAGATCTCAAGTGGAGGCAAGGTGGAGGCAAGTGGTTATCGTAGTGCTGGAGGTTGGAGGTTCTGGGTGGATATGGAGGAGGGTGGTGGTTATGGAGGTGTGGAGGAGCGGGAGGATATACAGGTGGGGGCGAGGGAGAGATCGGGATATGATGGTGGATCCCTGCTACTTGAGAGGTGGGTAGTTCTAATGGGAATAAGAGAAACTAAGAATGGCCCATCCGACCGCTATGGAACCATGCCTTTATAGTAGAGATCTAGGGTTTTTGATTTGCTCATGCTCATTCTAATATGTCATCGCTTGTCTTAGAAAACTAGTTGTGTTACCTTGTTGATGAAATTGAACTGAAGAAATGTTCAATCTAAATTTATTCTCTGTTAAAAAAAATTCCAAAAACCCTGAACCCTAAACTAAAACCTGAACGCTAAACCTAAAACCTAAACCGATAACCTAAAACCCTAAACCCTAAAAACCATAAACCCTAAACCCTAAACCCTAAACCCTAAACCATAAAACCTTAAATCCTAAACCCTAAAACCTAGACCCTAAACTATAAGCCTTAAACCCTAAACCCTAAACCCAAAAAAATAAAACAAACACTAAACCATAAACCCTAAACCCTAAACCTAAACCTTAAACCTAAACTAACCTAAACCTAAAAAAGCTAAAAACCTAAACCTAAACTAAATAAAACCTTAAAATAAAATTAATAAAATCCCTAAACCAAAATAAAATAAAAAATAAAATAAATTAAAAACATAAACTAAAAACTAAACCTAAACCTAAACCATAAAAGAAAATAAACAAAAAAATAAAACCTAAACTAAAATAAAAAAATAAAAACCCAAAATAAACTAAAAAAATAAAAAACCTAAATATAATAAAACCTAAATGTAAAAAAAGAATAAAATAAACCCAAAATAAAACAAAATAAAAACTAAATAAAAACCTAACCCTAAATATAAAACTTAAAAATAAATAAAAAATAAAACCTAAACCCTACACTAAAAAAAATCTAAACCTAAACTAAATCCTAAAATAAATAAAATAAAATAAACTAAAAATAATTCTAAACCTAAACTAAAAAAAATAAAACTTAAAAATAAACCTAAATTAAAAACCTAATACATAAACCTAAAAAAATAAAATAAAAACCTAAACCTAAACCTTAAAATAAGAAATAAAACCTAAACCTAAAAAAGAAAATAAAAATAAAACTAAAAAATAAACATATGCCTAAACCTAAGACTAAAAAATAAACTAAAATAAAAAACATAAACTCAAATAAATAAACAGAAAATTAATAAAGTAAATCAAATAAAACTAAAAAATAAACCTCAATAAAAATATAAAATAAGCCAAAACCTAATGATTTACTTAATTTAAAAAAAATCCTAAACCCTAAACACAAAATCCTAAACCCTAAACCCTAAACCATAAACCCAAAACCTACAACCCTAAAGCCTAAAAGACTGAAAACCTAATACCTAAATTAACACTAAACCCTAAACCCTATCCTAAACCCTAAACCCTAAACCTTAAACCCTAAATAAACCCTAAACCCTAAAACCTAAACCATAAACCCTAAGGTAACCCTAAACCCTAAACCCTAAAAACCCTACACCCTAAAGACTAAAAATTAAACCTTAATTTATAAACTTTAAACCCTAACCCTAAACCCTAAACACTAAAACCCTAAACCCTAAACACTAAAACCCTAAACCCTAAACCCTGAACCCTAAACTCTATATCCTAAAAACCTAAAAACCTAAAAAATCTAAAAAGCTAAACCTAAAATAAATAAAACTTAAAAATAAAATAAATAAAAAAACCTAAACCTAAATAAAATAAAAAATAGAAAATAATAAAAACCTAAACGAAAATTTAAACATGAACCTAAACCTAAAAATAAAATAAAATCAATAAATAAAAATAATCTAAAATAAATAAATAAAAACCTAAACTAAATAAAAAATAATATAAACCTAAGAATAAAAAACATAAATAAAATAAAAACTAAATGTAAAATAAAAAATTAAACTTAAAATAAAATAAAATAAAAACTAAATAAAGACCTAAACCTAAAAAATTAACCTAAATTGAAAATCTAAAAATAAATACAAAATAAAACCTAAACACTAAACTAAAGAAAACCTAAACCTAATTAAAAATAAAATAAAACAAAACTAAAATAAATAAAACCTAAACCTAAAATAAACAAAACTTAAACCTAATCCTAAACTAAATAAAATAAAATAAACTAAAAATAAACTTAAACATAAACTAAAAAATAAAACCTAAAATAAAAACCTAAAACCTAAACCTAAAAAAAATAAATAAAATCCTAAACCTAAACTTAAAAAAAAAAATCATACCTAAAAAAAAATAAAATGAAAATAAAACTCAACAAAAAATAAACCTAAATCTAAAGTTAAAACTAAAAATAAACTAAAATAGATACCCTAAACAAAAATAAATAAACTAAACTAAATTAAAAATAAAAAATAAATTAAATTAAATATACTAAATAAATATAAACCTATCGTTCTACTTAATTTAAAAAAAAAAAACCTTAAACCCTAAGCCCTAAACCCTAAACCCTAAACCTAAACCCCAAACCCAAAACCCTAAAAAACCAAAACCTAACCCTAAACCCCAACCTAAAAAAACCCTAAACCTAAACCCCAGCCCCTAAACCTAAACCCAAACCCTAAACATACTTACCTAAAGTAACTAAATAAATTAAAGAATAAACCTAAACCTAAAACCTAAACCTAACTTTAAGAATGGGAAAACCTTGACGGAGGAACTCACCATCAACCAGCTCGCCTAGATCACGATGGAGGTGAAGCATGGTTATCGCGGTGGTGGTGGATCTGAGGTGTGTGGATATGGAGGTGGTAGTTATGGAAGTGGGAGGAAGCGGCAGAGGTTACAATCATGGTGGTGGAGAGATCGAGGATATGATGGTGGATCTTTTCGAGGCTAAGGTGGTTACGATGAGCTGGAAAGATGAGTCGATCCGATCACGCACTTATGGTCTTTATAGTAGAGATGGTTCTAGTTATTTAGGGTTTTATTTTCTCTATGCTCATTTTTATCTATGTCATCGATTGCGTCTTAGAAAACTTGGTTTTTTACTTGGTTGACGAAATAAAAATAAAAAAAGAAATGTTAAATATGAATTTATTCTTTGTTAAAAAAAAAACTAAAAACCCTAACCTAAAACCTAAACCCTAAATCATAAAAACCCTAAACCACCACCCTAAAACCATGACACACGACCTAAAACCTCCAACCCACCTAAACCCTAAACCAAAACCCTAAACCCCAAACCTAAACAAAACTAAAAACTAAAACTTACAAGCAAATAAAACCTAAAATATAATATAAAATAAACCAAAATAAAATAAAAAATATAAACTAAAACTTAAACTTACACTAAACCTAAACCTAAAAATAATAAAGATAAAAATAAATAAAATAAAATAAATGAAACCTAAACTAAATTAAAAATAAAACTTAAAATAAAATAAAAAAATATAAAATAAAATAAAATAAAATAAAATAAATAAAACCTAAACTAAAATAAACCTAAAAAAATATTAAAAAACTAAACTAAAACAAACCTAAATAAAATATTAAATAATCTAAAACTAAACTAAAATAAACCAAACTAAAATAAATAAACTTAAACCTAAACTAAATAAAATAAAAATAAACTAAAATAGACCTAACAAAACTAAAGATAAAAACTAAAATATAAACATAATAAAAGAAATAAAATAAATAAAATTTAAACCTAAACTTTAAAGAAAATAAAACTTAAACCTAAAATATAAAAATTATAAAACTAAACTATATAATTAATAAGCTTAAACTAAAAAAATAAACTAAGACAAAACTAAACTAAAGATAAAAAAAACAAAATAAAATGGACTAAATAAATAAAAATAAAATAACACCTAAATAAAAAATAAAATAAAAAATAAAAAAAATAAATAAAAATAAACCAATAATTAAATAAATCTAAACCTACGGTTTACTTGATTTAAGAATAAAATAAAAATAAAAATGAAATTCACCTGACACACCTGAGCTAAACCAAATAATACACTGACCCTAGGCATATGAGGAGGAGCATGGCCCTATCTCAGACCCTAGGCCACTGAGCCCTAGAGCCATGACCTAAACCCTGGGTTACCCTGAGCCCTAGGCCACACAGGCTCACAGGCCACAAACCTCAGACCCTAGGCCTGAGCCCCAAACCCAAAATCTTGAAGCCAAACCTAAGCTAGCCCCTAAACCCCCCAGGCCCTAAAACCATAAACCTAAACCCTAAACCCTACCCATCTACAACCCTGATCTGACCTAACTAAACCTTACAAGGCCACAAACCCTCAAAATCCTAAACCCAAGCTGCACTATGAGCCCTAAACCAAAACCCTAAACCCTACAAACCTAGCCTAAACCATACCTAAACCTTACAAAACCCTAAACATATTTTCACTTTTGGCTGGGTTATGTTTTGACCTCTTACTTACGGGTTGGCTGGGGGTTCTTGCATAGCTTGGGTTGGCTTGGTTTCTCGGTCAGTATTTGTTGTCTTCTCCTTTGTTACTCACGGTTCTTTGGTGGATGAGATGGTTTTACTCTAGCATTATTCTTTTTATTTTTTGCACTGGTTGGTTTGTTGGCTCTCCTCTTGAACTCAAATTAATTTTTGCTCATTTTTTATTGTTGAATGGGTGGCCTTCCTAGTGGAACTATTGTTGGTTGTTGCCTTTCTGGGCCATCTTTTGGAGAGTTTCATGGCTACTTTTTTAGGGGTTGCCTCCTAGTTCCTTATTCTTTATTGTTGGATCCTTCTTTTTCCTTGGTTTTGTGTTTAGCTATTCTCCTAGGATTAGCCTCTGCTGGGTGCATTATTTGCATCAGGTTTTATGTTATCCTTATGCTTCCTATTGCATTAGTCTTTATTACTGGAGAAGTTTTGTTTTGGCGTCTGGCTATTCTTATTATTGCCATTCTATGGTGGTTGTGCTTCTTTTGGACCTATTGTGTGGTGCTTTGTTGGTTTTCTACTTTTCCTTGGCAGGATGCTTCCTTTGTTGGTTATTTATGATGGGTTGTTCTCTGGTGGTTGCCTTATGGCTTTTTTACTTAGCTAGTTTGGTTGGAGGACTTTTAGTTATCCTTGGAATCTTGGTTGGTTGATTTTTTTCCTCTTTAGTCTTTTCCTTCATCTTGGACAATTTGCTAGTGCATTTTGTTATGCTAGCCGAACATTTTTTTGATCCTTTTGGATTGCACTTTTTCATTTGTGGTGGTTGGTGGCTGCCTTTGGCCCCCTTTTGTGTGGCTATTTTTTCTTCTAGTGATTTGCCCTGGCTGCATCTTATGTTTCCTTCAATTGATGGTTTCATTTGACCTATCATTTATGGTTGCTCACCCTAGTTTATCTTGGTGAGTGCTACTTGTTGGGACTTTTGCTTGGCGGCTTCTATCTTGGTTTTGTTGGTTGTTTCTCTGCTAATTAGCATGGGTCTGGTGCTTGCTAATGGCTGGTTCTAGTTTTCCCTAGTTTGGAGCTTGGATGAGTATTTGCATGATGGTTATTGTTGGTGTTCTGACTTTATTTTAGCCTCTCTCTCAGTTATTATTAGTTTATTGTGGTTTTCATTTTGTGGTTTGGCAGCTAGTTGGTCGCTGGCCAGTTGCTCTTTATTTAATGGTGCAAGATCTAGAACTCTACGGACTGCTAGCCTTGGTGGTTTTCTTATATTAGTATGTTGGATATGATGGCTTTGATGTTACTCACCTCTTCTCTTGGTTGGATGCATCACATATGATTGTAACCTTTCTTTATGAAGTTTGGATGCTCAAATGTATTGTTGCCCCTTGGGATGATCCTAATTGAGCCTGAGCCTTCTCATTCTCAGCTCTTTCTTTTTCCTCTCTTTGTCCTTATCCTTTTTAGCTATGACTTTTGCCTCAGAGTGTTTTGCAAATTTCTGAGGTTGGAACTTTATAGAGGGAATGGTGGTTACTGGTCTAAGTGTTGTTCTATGGATCTTCCTTATCTTACTTTCTCAAAGGAATCATGAGCTAGCTGACTCATCCTTCTTAGGATTTGTTTTTTAGTCTTACTCGTGTCTTTTCTCTTATGCTTTTGGTGTTGTATTTGTATTTTTATTTTTTTTCTATTTCTAATGTACTCAGATAGGGGTTTAGCTCTTTAGGTTTCTTGTATCTTTGAGAGCAGTAGAATTTTAGAGCTTTATCCCTTTTAAGGACATTATATCTTTTCCTTTTATGGTAATGAAACTCTAACATTCCCCCAAAAAATATTAAACCATAAACCCCAAACCCTAAATGACCCTAAAACAAAAACTAAACCTTAAACCTTCCAAATCCCAAACCCTAAATCCTAAACTCTAAACCCTAAATAATAAACCCTAACACCTTAAATCTTAAACCCTAAACCCTAAACCCTAAACCCTAAACTAATCCTAAACCCTAAAGCCTAAACACTAAACCTTAAACCTTAAGCCTTAAACCCCAACCCTAAACCATAAACCCTAAAAGCTTAAAACCTAAAACTTTAAACCCTAAACCTTAAATCCTGAACCCTAAACCTAAATCTAAAGTAACTAAATAAATTACAAAGTAATCTTAAAACCTAAAACCTAATAAACATAAACCCAACCTATACCCTAAGAATGGGAAGAATTTTGATGGCAACGTCCTCAAGGCTCAGTTTAGATCTAGCGGTGGAGGGAGAAGCGGCAGTGGTGGTGGAGGATCTAGGATTTGATATGGAGGTGGTGGTGAGCAATGGTGGTTATGGTAGGAGCAACAGAGGTTACAACCATGGTGGTGGCAGAGGGAGAGATTAGGGATATAATGGTGGATGCTACTCGAGAGGCTCGGGTGGTTCTGATGGGAATTAGAGAAATGGAAGAACAACCAATCTGATCTACTGCTTATTAAATTGTGTCTTTATAGTAGAGATGATTCTAGTTATCTAGGGTTTTTGATTTGCTCTATGTGTGCTCATTTTTTATCAATGTTATCACTTCTGTCTCAAAAAACTTAGTGTGTGTGGTGTTTATTTTTGAGATGTGGGACACCACATAGATCTTGGTACTTATTGAAATGATCGGTATGATTAAGGAAATATGCATTATCTCGAAAGATAGAAATTATCACTTATAATGGACTAATCACTAATAAGGACTCTAAGGCATGATGGGTCTTTGAATGTATTAGAGACCTTTCCCACTTTACATGAAAAAGTAAAGTGCATTTATATTAAGTAGGGGTTCATTAAGTTCCCAATGGTCAAGCCTCCATAGTTAATTACATCTAAGGGATGTGAATCCCTTAAGAATACTCTCAATGTAGCAATTAAAGTCTCCAAAGATTTTAAGGCTAGGCTATTAGAGGATTAGTTATCTTGAAAAATCAAGGGAAAACAGGAAGACTTATTATTGAAGCAAAAGGAAATAAGTAGGGAATGCTCTTGATACTAGGAAACCTAGTGAGCATTTTAACCTATTCTATAATTAGGCTTTATAATTTTGAAATTGAAGAGAAGATCAATTTTGTTAAAGTTGACTTTTCATTAGAAGGCTAGGACTTGTAATCCAACAATACAAGATTCTGGAGATGCCTAAGAGGTGAGGATTTATGCTTGTAGTCAAAAGAAATAGCCACCTCAAAACCTAAATCTAGTGAGCTTTAGCATAAGCCAAAGTGCGACCTAAATCTAAGCCCTAAATCTAAGTGAAAATGGGCATATGATTTAACTTCGTAAGAGGATAAAACCATGATTGGACTTATGACCATGGGTGGACCAACTAATACTTGCTACGCTTTAAATCCATGAAGTTTGATCATATGATTTACAAGATTAGTTAGGCTATTGTTTAATTAGATAGAAACAAAAGTCTTTAAACCCACTCCCTAAGAGACTAGACCATGAGTCGTATGAGCATATGACTTAGTCTAGTGCAAAATATTTTCAAATTTTATTTATTTTGACACTTCATTTTGATAAAGGCTTTGGGTTTGATGCCTACATGCATGATGAAATATGGTTGTTGGCTAAATCAACAAGAAAGGGGTTTTCCAACACAAAGGATGCCCTCAATTCAGCATTCCTATTATGCAAGGATGGAAATCCCTTATTTTCAAGACAAAATAATATGATGTGCATGTTGTTGGCCATTGAACATTTAGCTAAGGGGTTGCTAAATCTTGTAATTATCTTAATTTATGTTATAGGCTTTATGTAAGGTTATGAATTGTTTAAAACTTTAGTTATGAGTTGTAGTTGGGTATAAAGGTTAATTTGTTTCTAAGAGCCTAATCACATTCAAGGCCACACATTCAAACATCAAAAATATAAAAAAACTAAGAAAAGCATGTCATCCTAATTGTGTACTTTAAACACAACATCAAACACTTTTTATTGCAAATGCAAAAGAATAACAGGCCAGTGTGATAGGGTGTTGCCGTACGACCCAAAAAGAAAAATGGGTAGCCAAGCTCTACCCTTATACAACTAATACATAGAAGAATAATTTTAAATTTACAAATGATAAATGCAATGGGGGGCTTTAAGTCTTCATGTATTCATGTATCTTCCTCCTTCTTTGACTTGGTTTATTCCACTTCAAAGGCATCACATGGCATCCCAGGACAAAGCCTTCTAGCCAATGCTCATCCTTATCCCCCCATAGCACTAATCCTAATTTCTAATGCAAAAGTACATTAAAAATAAAAAAAGTAAATCTAACAACACCTGCAAGACAAGTGTTAGCTAAACACACATACAACCCAAGCAATTATATTTATAATTTGGACTTACACATGAGTAAAAGCCCATCAGTCTAACTTGGATTATGCTTAGGGCTTAAGCAACCTACAAAGAGAGCATTTATATTTATTTTTAAGAATAAAATAATCTCTTAAAGAAAATATGATTAGGCTAATCACAACCTACCATCCGACCTACAAAACATACACTCTAACATCAAACTAAAATAATACATCATAAAAAAACATACATAACACCATGCATCCAAACATAAGGTGGAAGTTGTGACTTAATCTAATGTGTGTGTATTAAGGCTTGTGTGGTATGTTCTAACTAGGCTTTAGAGTTAAGATTTTCCAAGTGTAGAAAAATTCAAATTAAAAGGTGGTTTAACCTCAAGTGCTTTAATTGATTTGCAAGTTTTAATTTATATTTTCTTTTGTTACATATGACATACACTTAGAAACTAAGTGTTGTAAAGAGAAGAAAAGATGTTGGCCTTTTTCATCCCTACCTTAAACTACTTTCTAAAGCATGTTAATTTGATTTAGTTCTCTTTAGTGAATGGCTTATTACATATTTTAGATTAATCCTAAGTTTAGGTTCTCTTTAAATAATTCTATTCAATGTGAAAGGCTTCTTAGGATTAATCTAATTGAAATACTATCACATGACACATGCTAAATCAATGTAGCATGTCAGTCGAAACTAGAGCAGCTAATAAGTGAGGGTCGTGGGGGGGCATTATCCCACATCAAAGTATCTCGAGATAAAAGATGTGTATTTGTTCATATGATTCTGTGTAGTTTATGTTTATGATGTGTTGATGAAGGATAGGATGCCACTTGGGTTCCTTACACCTACCCTAAACACTTCGAAGAGAGGATGAAATGGTGCTAGAGGGGCAATGTTACTCCACCAAAAAAGGATGTTGCTGGGGTTGTCTTATACCTAACTTCATTGTACTAGTCAAAATAGGATGCTACTTAAGTTCTCTTACCCCTATCCTAATAGCACCATAGAATCGTGTGTAGTTTTTGTTTATTTTGATGAAGGATAGGATGCCACTCGGGTTATCTTACACCTATCCTAAATACCTCATGGTAGATTCATAGATAAGCAAATAATGCTTCTAATGAAGAAAGGATTTGATGAATGGAAATATAGGATTTTTACTGATGATAATTATTTTCAAACATTATTTTGAGGATAGTATTTCTTTAAATAGTGTCTGTTGATTAGAAGCATTGAGTGCTCCCCTATCATAGTAGTTTAAAATACTTTCCATCCTCCGAAGCACCAAGGTGGTCCTTTCAACGATCAGAAGTAGATTTCTAATTTAAAAAGTTTTGAGATAGACTAACTTTAAAAGAGTTTAAACCATCAATATTTAACATTAATTGAAATATTTCTCCTGTTAACTAGAATCTTGGAGGCTGCATCTCTAATGTCACTTTAATCTTTTTTAGATCAATCTTTGTTATCCCATGATGCTTTACTACAAGCCTTAGAAACTCCCCTAAAGTCATTGTAATTGTATACTTTAGGGATTCAACTTTGTAGTGTCATAACCAATGAAGACAACTACTCAGTTGTAAAGATTGTCTTCCTTTTCTTTAACCCTAGTGACCGAGGCATGACCTTATAGTGGTAAATTCTAATGGAAATTATAAGTGCAAATGACCTCTCATCCACTAGCATCATTCAACCCATCCTTGAATGAGGAGATTGTATGTAAAGAGGCTATGTCTGCTATCAAATTTAAAATAGGTAATGTGGATTCATCTTTAAGACATGCCTAACTAAAATCTTCAGAATCAACATATGTGTGGATTTGAATATCCTTCCTTTTGATTGGGCATAATCATGGGTAATCATGATAGCATCTTTCTTCTTCAATAAGGTTGACCTCAATCTATGATCTTGTTCTTGGTGCAAATGTTCCCATCAAAAGTTTGCAAAGTAGGAATAGCAATAGGTTCAATTTTGAATTTGTAGACCTTTCCTTTATGTATTGGGCACTTCATTATCAGTCTTAGGTAAAGCGTCTTTAAACTACAAAAACCTAACTAAGTCGTTGGCATTTTCTTTCTAACTTATCATATATGGATGTTGGGAGTGTGGGTGGACTACCTTTATCTTCTAAGGTTAATCTCTTAAAAGCTCATTGGTTGATGATCTAATTTTCTTCTCAACTTCAGAGTGTATCCTCTACTTGAAAGTCTTCTAAATTCTTAAGCAATGTAGGTAGACTTGGTAAAATATGATTTTATTACTTCATTTGAAGGTTTATCTACAACTGTTGAATCCTCTTTCGAGCTTGAAGAAAGGGATGAAGTGGAAATTTGATATCTCAATATATATATATATATATATATATATTGTTAGGTTAGAGGTTAGGCACAACTCTTAACTTACAATCCTATAATAATAATCATATAGATAGTAGAATTGGAGTCAATGTGCTTTCATACCCACAGTTCTAGTCACATCTTTCATGAATTATCCTTTTAGAACTTTTTGTTTTACTATTATCTACTCCAAAGACTTGTCAAAAGTAGACTCAAAATTTATTTCATATATATATTTTTCTCTTCTTTCTTTGAATTTCGCCTCATTACATGATTTATCCTTTGGATTCCAAATCAATGTGTATTATTGGTGCTTTACTTTTTCTCTTTTTCTTCTTTTCTTTCTCTTCTTCTCTATTTTTTTCATTCATTCTTTTCATTTTTTTTCTTTTCTTTATTTTCTCTTATTATTTCATTTTTTTCATTCTCTCCTTTTTTGTGAGCCATTGTTTATATTGTGTTCTCTGGAGGGGATAGCTTGTCTTTATTTTCAATAGGATATTCTATGTTGAGTAAGACTTGAGGAGGTTGCGACTAACTGAGTAAGGAAGAATTAGGTTAAGTTCCAATTAATCACTCCTCTATCTCCTTAGAAAAGGTCAGGGTGCACTCATTATTTTATCATAGTGGGCAACCTTCCATGATAGTTTAGGACCTTAAGATTAACCATCGAATAGTTAGATGCCCTTATTTTGGATTACGAGGTGTATCTTAAGAAATTTAGAATTTGATTATTTCCAATGATTGGTTTTACTATGGTGTTGATTAAAGTGGTAGGACCACTACAACAATTGACTTTTGATATCTTCTCTAAAGAGGTAGAATTGATGTCTACTACTCTTTTATGGTGCCAAAATTTCTTCTATTAGTTTTGATGATTCTAAATCTTTGTCGATAGTAACACCACAAAAGTTTAAAATTGGGGCACCTCTACTTGAGTTGGAATCCTTAAAGGCATCAAGTCCATCGGTACTGCTATTTTATGGATTACGATCATTATTATGATTATCATTTTGAGAGTTTTCTTCTTTTGGGAATTAGGATTCAAATCATTTGAGTCATACTTATCTAGAATGGATAATACATACTCAAAAATCCTTATTGATCTTATTCTTAGATCTTGAAGGAAATTTATGGCCTTTCTCCTTTGGTTAGAGAAACTCAGAATCAGACTGTAGATCAAACTGATGAAGTGTCTTCTTGTGTTCCACCTCCTTTCTACTGATGGTTGTAGAATCTGCATTCTTTGGAAAGAGAACCATATCAGACCTTCACTTGAATGTTGTTGACTTGAATTATTTAGTTGATTTGATTATTGTGTTGGAACCCTCATTTAACAAATTTAGGTATGCTAAATGGGGTTCAAATATTGGAGAGATTTTGAAAAAAAAAAATTTGGAGGAGAGAGTTTGAATTTGATTTAAATTTAGAACCCACATTCAACAAATTTGGGTATGTTGAATGAGGGGTTCAAATGTTTTGGAGAGGCTCTTAATTGATGCTTCCATTGGCTCACATTTGAATTTAATTTTATGTTTGGGACCCTCATTTAATAAATTTGGGTATATTAAATGGAGGGTCAATTGACTTTGTTTTGAAATTTATTTTGGAATCTTCACTTAGCAAATTTATGTATGCTAAATGAGATTCAAGTGCATGTTTGAAAACATTTTTTGAAAGCATTTTTGTTGTTTATGATGATGTGGGTCATGTGTTTGATTTGTTGATTCAATTTAAAAATGGGATTCTTATTTAGCAAATTTAGGTATGCTAAGTGAAGCACAATGTGTTTGATGTATTTTGATTTGATTTTAAAAAATGAGTCCCTTACTTAATAAATTTGGCATGTTAAGTAGGGATCAAATGTGTTTGATGAGTTGTTTTATTTTGTTTTGAAAGAGGAGAACTTCTATTTAACAAATGTAATATGTTAAATAAAGTTCAATTTGTTTACAATTTTGAAAAGGTGGGAATCTCATTTTACAAATTTGGGTATGTCAAATGGAGTTCAAGTGTGTTTGGTTTATTTCTGATTTTAAAAAGGGAACTCTACTATGGAAATGTGGGTATGTTAAGTAGAGTCCAATCAGCCTTTGATTTTGAAAAAGGGAATTCTCATTTGACAAATTTGGGTATGTCAAATGGAATTCAAATGTGTTTTAATTTTAATGATTTTGAAAAGGGGACTTTCATTTAACAAATTTAGGTATGTTAAATGGAAATCAATTATATTTTCTTTTTTGATTTTTAAAGATGGGATATTTGTGTGTAATGTTGCTTTTGAAAAGAGAAATTCCAACTTAACACATGTAGGATGTTGCAAATGAAATTTCAATTTTATGTCATGATCTTATTTGAAAATAAAATCTTCATTCAACAAGCTTAGGTGTATTGAATGGAGATTACTATTCTGAAATATGTGCTTTTAGAAAAATGATTTTAAAATTATTTGATTTTAAATTTTGAAAAGAACCTCAATCATGGATATTGTTGCATGAGGTTTGGTTATCTATAAATGCAGATCTTTTTTCTTGAGAATTTTAATTTGAGAAGTGCTTTTGAAAGTATATATCTTTTTGCAAAGAGTTTATTATCTTAAGTATGAGATGAACCTTGCCTCACCAAGAGAATGGTAAAGAGGTTCTAAACATTTAATAATCTTCTTTAGTTAATTCAACTTTTTTTTAACTATTGGGGGACATAATAGGGGTTTTAAGACCTACATGGAGTGAGGTCTTAAAACCTAAAGGATGTTAGCTAGCTCAACCTAAGGATGAAATAGGCTAAGTGCTAACAGAAAGAAAGATAGTGTTGGACCCATATAAAATACAAGTCCACAATCGATGTTTGGAGACAATAACTACTAGAGATGGAGAGAGGAACCCTCCCTGGAGTAAAAAAAATCTATTTATTTTTTGAGATGTGGGACACCACATAGATCTTAGGGGTACTTATTGAAATGATCGATATGACATTAAGGAAAGATGCACTATCTCAAAATATAGAAATTATCACCATATAATGGACCTAATCACACCTAATAAGGACTCCTAAGCCATGATGGGTCTTCCTTGGGGCTAGCTAAAGCCTCATATTACCAGGATGTACAGATTATATACCATTAAATTCAAACCATATGTAAATTTACATGCATGAACTTAAGAAAGAGAGCTCGAAATCAAATGATCAATTAATTCAATCACTTGAATAATTGCAAATGCAAGTATTTTTAATAAAAAGGAAGGATTACCATTCTCTAATTAAATACACACATGTATGCATAAAAGACCTAACCAAGTATGTGCCTTTGTTAAATCAGGGAAGTGAGGTAATCAAATGACCTCCATAGAGCTAGCTAAAGCCTCATATTCCTAGAATGTCCAGACTATATACAACTTTTCTTAAATACATACACATGTATTCATAATTTAGAGAATGAAAATCATGCAAAAAAATGATATTTAATTTGATTGAATCATTTATGTATATGAATTAAAGCCTCATCCAAATTCTAGTATTGAAATACATAATAATGAAATCAAATGGAGTATGTGCCATTATTAAACCAAGGAAGTGAGGTGATCAAATGACCTACTTGGCACTAACTAAAGCCTTGTATTCCCGGATGTCCAGACTATATACCCATTAACATTCTCACTTACATAAATCAATACATGAATAAAAGGAAAGGAGCTTCACTTCATACATTTAAGATATAATCACATACATCTCTTATGTATTTATAACTAGCAATCATAGCATATGTAACCATTCAGTTATAAGTTTTAATTTAATAGTGGTAATAGCCACACATATTATAAATTAAATCAATACATGCAAGTCTGACATAAACGAAAACCATTTGATTTAATTAATTTTGAAAAGATAAATTTATGCTTTTAAATGACATACAACATTTAACATGATTGGAAAGGAATGAATAAGCAAAAACATGTGATTTCATTCAATTAAATTAGTTCCAATATAAAATAAAATAAAATCATTTAAAGAAAACCAAGCTTTTAATTATCACTTTCAATTTCATATTTCATTTGGTTTGAATAAATGAGGAAAGTTTTGATCCTAACCCATTCCCATGTTTGTGATTTAATTTCATTTAATGAAAAGTAATTAAATTGATTTTATGGGTTAATTAATTATGCATTAAATCATTATTAAACCTTACATATGTTGCCATAATTTAATTAACCAAGTAATTATGAGCCTACATGTTATGTACATACATTGGAAATTAAATCAACAATGAACCTAAGAAATGAAAGAGGCCTAATGCAATTAAGTGATTAATTAAGTTAATAAACTTAATTAAGTACTTTCGGTTTTCCACACATGTGGGTTAACCATAATTTCCTTAAATGTCTTTAGGTTATTGAACACCTAAAGATCTACCCATGAATTGATTAATTAAGATTCCATGTGATTATAGTTTCAAATTGATTAATTAAGCAATTTAATTAATGAATTAAACCATCAATTAATCTAAATTAATTAATTTCATTCAAGTATGGACAAGGAAAAGATGAAAGAGGTCCCAATCTCATTCCCCATGCCCATTCACTATTTCACAATGATTAACAAGCTTAATTAATGATTTCCTTACTGTTTAGATTATTAATTAATTATGTAATTAATTAGGAAAGTAATTAAGGTTAAGATGACCAATTTCCCTAATTAACCAAGCAATAAATCCCAAGAAAATTATGGGAGCCTGAGGTCATCCCATTAATCAACCTCATAAAGTTTTGGATTAATTACTTAGGTAATTACAGAGTAATTAAGCTAATTAATTTTTAAATTAAACTTAAATAAGCCTTAATTACTATTCAAAATTAATTGGGATCAATTTTAATTGAATCTTATCTGAAATATTTTCAAACAAATATATACTTACATTTTTTTGGATTTTCTATGATTTTTATAATTTTCAAAGTTTTTTGATTTAAATGATTTTCCATGATTTTATAAATTTCATTAATGTATTTTAACTATTTGAACTTCAAAATGTAATATCCCCCAATCTAGAAATCCTTTTAACTTGAAATTTGTATGGTAGGTAGATTTTAAGCTCACTTTTAATCTCTAAAAAAATCAAATCAATTTGTTTTTTTCGTTTTAGTTTAATTAATGAAATTTGATTTTCCCTAAAACATAAATTAAGCTCAAAATATTTAGTAAGATTTAAGGCTTTTGCCTTGATTAGATTCCTTTCGGAAAGACAAATCCAACGAGGCCTTATTTGTAATTTTATGTAAGTATTTTATTTTATTTTTATGAATTTTTGAATTTTTAAGTGTTTTTAATTAATTTTTAAAAGCAAAATCCCTATCTTACTTACCCGGTCAACATTACTTTGAACGTGGAGTCACATGGCACCGCATGAGTGGCTGGTGCGGTGCCACATCAGCAAATGTGCAGGAATGTGGACATGGATGCATAAATTTGACCGTCGATCGATCGAGATGGTCGATATCGCGCGATCCGCGTGATCAAACACTCCATGATGAGCCATGTGATCCATATGATCTAAGTTATCCTTGAATAGAAGATTAGATGGTGGCGGCAATCTAGTGGAAGAGGTGGATGGAACACTATTATGGGCAAGATTTTTACGATTCTTATGAAAAAATTGAATGAAAAACTTCATTTAGGCTCAATTTTCTAGTGATCTTCACTGGAAAGCACTCAAAATGTGCAGGGATGATGGAAAATATAAAATGATTGCATGGGTAATCTAAAGAAAATTCCTAAAATCAGGAAAAAATTATCACAAATAAAAGAACCTATGGCCGACTACAGTTCTTGAAAATTACCTCACCGAGAATGAATTTTAGTGGTAGTGATGATCTGAACACGGTCTTAAGTACAAGAAGAAGCTTTGGAATGGGTTCGGGCTCTTTCTTCACTTCAAAATAACGTATCCACCAATGGTCGCTTTGCTTCACGAATCCACTTGATTTTGATGGCTTTTGCCCAAAAAAAGTGGAGTGGTTGATGGTTTGGAAGCTCTAGAGAGTGAAATGAGTGTGTGAGGAAGAGTTTTTTTCCTCTATCTTTTTCAATGGCAGAAAATCACCACATTCATAAAGATTTTTGGCTCCAAGTGGGTGTCCTTGGCTTGGGGTGGTTAGGATTCTCCTTAGGTGGCTTAATTTGGTTGCCAAGACATGGAAGATGGCTGCTATGAAGGACAAGTGGGTGTCCTAGCAAAGAGAAGTGTAGGCCCTTCATGCTAAGTGTTCCAATGGGGTAAGGTAGGTGATTTCACCTTCCCATAAGTCATAGTTGACCCAACAACCTCTTGGGTTAGGTTGGACAGTGTCCTTGGAGCCTAGGTGGAATAATTGATGAGTGTCAAGTGGCCAAGGAAATGACCATTTACATAGGTGTTTTGTCTTATGTGCCCTTAGCCCAAGTGGAGTGGTCATTTCATTTAGCATTGAATTTGATTTTGGCATATTTGAAATGAGTCAGAAATGAGTTGGACCAAATTTCATGTCATTTGGAGTTCATTTGGTTAGGTTTGGCACAATTTGACCCATTTGGGTCAAATTGGGTCAAAATGGGTTAGGCTAACCAATTGGTCAAATTGGGTCAAACCAAGGTTATGTCAGTTCATATGACTATTTGGAGAGGATTGTATGGTTTGGTTTGATTTAATTTAGATTTAATTGGGTTTAGTCTAATTTAATTGTCAATTTGGGTCAACTAGTGTCAAGAGGGCCAATTGTGCTAGATTTGGTTCAATTGAAGGTCAAGTCAAGTTTAAATGTTGATTTTGGGTTAATTTGAATCATTGGTTTTCAATGGATTTGGCTAGTTTAGGTTCATATAGGCTAGTTTGGGTTCATATAGGCTAAAGGGTTGACTTGGTCAACCAGCTAGGTTGACTTTATTTGACCTAATTATATCAATTAAGCATCCTAGGGTGATCAACAATCATGACATGAACTTTGGATTGGCTTAATTCACTTTGATTTGGATTAAATTGGATTTTGGTTCATGTAGGTCAAATTGGCCTCTTTGGGTCAAGCAATTGGATTTAGTTAGCTTGATTTAGTTGAGTTTATATATAGATTTGAGATTGATATATAAATTCAATTGCAATGGGTTTGATTCAAATGAGTTTTGGTTCATTTGAATATTTCAAGTCAAATGGGCTAGGTTGGGTTTGACTTGGGTTAATTTTTTTGGATGATTGTAGGTTTCATTTATATTTGAATAGATGATTGAAGGAATGATTGATTCAGAGAAAATCTGATTTTGGCTTGATTTAGATGGGTTTTGACCAAAAGGAAATGGCTTAAAGGTTTAAATTGGTTTTGATTTGATTTTGGATTTTTTTGGCTATTTTTTATTTATATTTCATTATATTTTGAATATAATTGAAGGTACAATTGATTTATAATAAATTGAGTTTGGAAATTGGATGGAATATTGGCTATGTTCATGAAAGGTGATTAAAGGGCTTATGAAGGATTTCAAGTTTGGATTTGATCTTGGGTTTCAATCATTTGGAAGTTTGGACTTGGATTTGGATTTGAAATTAAGTTTGAGGTTTGGTTTGAAATTTGGATTTGAATTGAATTTAAGATGGTGTACATGGATTGGGTTTAGGCTATAGGGTAGGTGATTTTCCTAAGTCCCGAAGGCATGGCCTAATCTTATGATTAACCCTTTTGAGTCTCTAAGATTAGGTCAAGTGTTCACATAATCTCTAGAAGTGTCTTATGACTAAATAAACCTTAGTATCTACAAGGTTCCTTGGTCTAAGGAAAGGAGGTTGAGAACTTACTCCAAAAGTGAGGTCACCAATGTGTTACTTAGTTGATGAAATCAAAAAGAAGAAATTTGTTGTCGGTTAAAAAAACCAAAACCTAAACCCTAACTAAAACTAAACCTAAACCTAAAACTAAACCCTAAACTAAACCCAAAACCCTAAACCCTAAACCTAAACCCAACCCTAACCTAAACCATCTAAAACCCTAAACCCTAACCTAAACTCCCACAAACCTAAAACTAAATCCTAAAACTTAAACCCTAAACCCTAAACCCTAAACCTAAACCCTAAACCCCCACCTAAACTAAACCTTAAAATAATAAAATAAACCTAAAATAAACTAAAAAAAATGAACTAAACTAAAATAAAAACCTTAACCAAAACCCTCCTGGGCCCTCTTTCATGAGTGATTCTCCTTTTCCTCTCATTTTTATTTCTAGTCACTTGATGTTTGTTTCTTCTGGAATTGATGATTATGGCTGCTTTCTTGTTTTACTTGGAGTGATGTCGTTGCTTGGCATCTTCCCCGATGATTCTGTGAGGGAAACTGATAGATCCAATGGATCCTACTAGGGCATCAACTACCTTGGCTTTGGCTGCTTCAAAATCATTCAAAGACATCTTCACTGGTAAGGATAGCTATTCAAGTGAGTCCCTGGAACTTGTTTTGACTTCTTTTTAAGGCATGCCTATGGTTATGTGCTCTGATCCGATTGTTGAAAAGCTTGTTAAGCTGTTTGAATTTACTTTGGTTGGAAAGTTTACTCTTTGTAGGCTAGAAAACATTCACTCTTTCTTTAATAGTCTGAAACTTTTGGGTGTTTTTACAATTTGTTTAATTGATCCCTGCCATTTTTTGATTCAGTTAACGAACGATTTGGATTACTCACATGTTTTTACTCATCATTCTTATTTTATTTTCAATTGCCAAATGAGGTTGCCGAAATGGATTCCACTCATTGATATTAGGGACCCAATCATTACAGTTTGGATTTCTCTTCCTAATATGTGAATTTATTTCATTAATCATCTATTTCTTTTTATTGTGGGTGCTTTATTTGGTCGGTGCAATGGCTATGAAATCTCAACCTTTGTAGCTAGAATCCTTGTTGAATTAGACATTACCAAGAAACACCCCAAAGAAATCTGGTTGGGATCTTAAAATTATGGTTATATGTAGAAAGTTGATTTTGAAAATTTTGCTGTCTTTTATTCTCAATGTAAATTCCACGGGCATAATAATTCTATATGTTTCATTATGCATCCTCACCTAAAAATGAAAATTCTTATTAAAGAAACTATTGTTGCTAACCTTAGGCTGATCAATGTTAAATATCAAAAAGTTAATTCACAAGAAAAAGGATTCATTGAATGTTCCTAATATGGCTATTTTACCACTTATTTCTTCTATGAAATTGAAGGTTTCTAAAATGGAAAATAATAATTTCTCTAAACTTATGGATAATGATTCTTTTTTCTCTGAGTCAATCCCATCATCTTTACCAATCTTGATTGATGAAATTAAAGCTTTACTTGAAAATATTAGTAAGGATATCAATGTTATGCATCATTTGAATTCAATGGAGAATATGGCTTTGGTTTCTCATGATATTTAGTTTGAAAAACTTGACTATACTTTAGTTCAAGATGATTTAAATTCTCAAAAAGATTTTGTTTTGTCTAATAATAAGGGTATTGAAGAAGAAGGGATTGATGTTCACACTTGCCTTCTTAATAAATCTATTTCGGCTCCCTCGCTTGTTACACCCGATGCTCATTTTCCTTTAATAAATTCTAATGGCTTGGAAGAAGGAGAACTCACTTCTATTCAGCAGACTTCCACTAAATCTATGACAAATGTTGCTAAATCCTTCTCGAATGATGATTCTATAGGAAAAGGAAATGGTTTCAAATGGTTATCATGCAAAAAATATAAAAAAATGTTAAAAACATCCCTCCCAAATTGTCCAAAACCACTAGATCTACTATGGCATCTCTCTCCTCTCTTAATTAACTTTTTCTTAACCCCTTTTTTTACTTATGTTTAATTTTTTATTTGGAATGTTAGAGGGATCGATACCCTCTCTATTCATAACTGTATTAGAAACCTTTATCGAATTTATAATATTTCTTTACTTATTATTTTGGAGCCTCTTATTCATGCAAACAAAATTAACCATTTTGCTATAATGATCAGTTTCAATAAATTTTTCTCTGATGTTAGTAATAAAACTTGGTGTTTTTGGAATAATTTTGTGGGGGATTCTATTTTTGATGATTTTAAACAAGTTATCAATGTTCAAATATCTTATGGTGACTATTGTGTTTTGGGCTCTTTTGTCTATGCATCTTGTAATAGATCGAGTAGAAATCTTCTTTGGGAAAATTTGAGGAATTTTGCTACCTTTGTCAATAAACCTTGGTTTGTTGGTGGGCATTTGAACAATATTTTATTCTCTTCTGAATGAAGTGGTGGTTGCTCTCCTAATATTCATTCCATGGAAGAATTTTCCAATATGATCCTTTATTGCAATTTGATTGATATTGGCTTTAAGGGGTTACTTGGCAAAACTCTAGACTTTGGCAAAGTTTCGACCTAGATTCTTTTTAATACTCATTGGATTACTCAATGGCCTATTACTTCTATTGATCATTTAAGCAGAACCATATCGGATCATGCTCCTCTTTTGGTTTCTATTAAAGATAACTCTAATAGATTAAAAAATTTCTCTCATTTTAGATTTCAGAACATGTGGATTCAGCATATTGATTTCTTTAATGTTATGGCTAACAATTGGAAAGGTTCCTTACATCCTGAAAATTTGATTATGGGGATGAATAGAATTTGGTTTAAGCTTAAAAAACTTAAACAAAATCTGGGTTTGTGGAACAAGCATTGTTTTAAAAACCTTTTACTAATATCAAAGAAATAGAAAATTTAGTTTGTGATCTTGAAGTCTTTGTTATGTCTGATCCAACTAAGATTAAGGACTTGATTGAGGTGAAAGATAAACTTCTTAATTTATAAAATATGGAAGAGACTTATTGGTGCCAAAAAAGCTACTAGTAAACATATTGCAGATGGTGACGAAATACTAGATATTTCCATACTTTAGTTAATAAAGAGAGCTTTAAATAATATTCAAAAAATTAAAGATGATAATGGAGAATGGATTACGGAGAATAATGATATTAAGGATTCAACCATTAATTACTTTAGAAATATGCTTAATAAGAGTTGCTCTTATGAAGCTATTTCTAAATGGCACTTCATTCCTTCTATTATAAACAATAATGATAATGGTTTAGTTACTATTCTTCTTAATGAAGAGGAAATTTTTAAAGTTCTTAATAGCATGAACATAGATTATGTTGTTGGTTCGGAGGGTTTCACTACCCAATTTTTTCAAAAATGCTAGTTTATTATTAAAAATGATTTGGTTGAGGTTGTAGTTGATTTTTTTAATGGTAATCCTTTTCCTAAATATTTTTCTTGTACTTCTATTGTTCTCATACCTAAGAAAGATAATCCAAACTATTGGAGTTATTTTAGACCTATTAGTCTTTGCACCTTCTTCAATAAGCTGATTTCCAAAATTCTAACCAACAGGCTTAGTCCTTTACTTCATAGGATTATCTCTCTAAACCAAACTAGTTTTGTTAGAGGTAGATCTATTTCTGATAATATTCTACTTTCTTAAGAATTAATTCATGATTTTGATTCTAGGACTAGAGGTGGCAACATTATGTTCAAATTAGATATTACCAAAGCTTTTGACAATATCTCTTGGGATTTCCTTATCCATATTCTGAATTTATTTGGGTTTTGATAAATTTATCTTTCTTATTAAAATTGTATTAAAATGCCTAGTTTTCTATTTTTCTTAATGGGAAGCCTTGGGCTTCTTTCCTTCTTCCCATGGCCTAAAATAAGAGGATCCTCTATCTCTACATTTATTATTATTATTAAGTACTTATCTAGGAGCATCAATGATCTATTCTTAAACAATCCTAGTATGCATTACAAAACTCTTGGTGTTCTTCTATTTCTCATTTAAGCTTTGCAAATGATTTCATTATTTTCTTATGCATCTATTCATCATATCAAGAATCTCAAGATTTGTTTTAAATAAATTTGGTTTAGACAGTTGTATATCTATCAATGAAAACAAAAGCTATTTTATTTCTTCTTCAAGCATCTCCAATAATAAAATTAATCAAATCCTGCATATCACTAACTTTTTACATCAACACCTTCCTCTTAAGTACTTGGGTGCTGCTCTTTTTAAATGTTCAAAATGATCCCATCTTTTTGATGAGTTAATTCAAAAACTTTTAAATAAAATTTCTATTTAGGAATTTCATTTACTTTCCTTTGGTGTTAGTCTCACTATTCTTAAAAGCACTCTCAATTCAATGTCATTTTATTTGATTCAAACTATTATCCCCACTAATACTACTCTTATCAGAATTGATCGCTTGCTTAATAACTTTTTTTGGGGATCCAATAATTCTACTAGAGAATGCATTGGAATTCCTGGCATAAATGTTGTGGTCCTTTGGGTGAAGGTGGCCTTAGTTACAAACCAATTCATGAAGCTATTAATGCCTTATCTCATAAGCTCCGGTGGAATTTTAGAAAGAATGATAGCCTTTGGGCTAATTTTATGATGAAAAACTATTTCCAAGGTAAACACCCTCTTATCTGTGATTATAAATTTCGTGACTCTCCAGTTTGGAAAAGGTTTTGCTCCATTAAATGGGTTGTTGAACCCTTAATATGTTGGGGTATTCATTCCAGTTGTTCTTTCTTTTGGCAAGACAATTGGATTGGCAATGGCTCTATTGACTCTCTTTTATCTACCAACTCTACTACAACTATCAAAGTTAACTCTTTCTGGCATAAGAACACTTGGAACAAAAAGAAACTTGATAATTATATCCCTATTTCTCTTTTAGATAACTTTAGAAATATCTTTATTTTCTCTAATAAACCTAACCAAATTCTATTTAAGCTTTCTTACAATGGTGATTTTGTTCTTAAAGAGGTTTGGAATTTTATTAAAGATAAACAAAACTCCTCAAATGTTTTCATTAAACTTTGGAACAATATCATTCCCATTTCTTATTCAATTTTAGCTTGGAGGATTTTGAATAACTTTATTCTTGTGGACTTTTTTGCTCTAGAATAAAGGGTTTTATTTGCCTTCAAAGTGCTATTGTTGCTTTCATATTGTAAATTTTAATCATGTTATTGTCAATGGTGCTATTGCATCTAAATTATGGTTATGGTAAGATGATTTATTTAATACCAACTACTTTCATGGCTCTCTTTCCATATATCAACTTTTTGAAGTCTATTTCCAAAAAACTATGAAAGGTCATATCAAAGTTCTAGTTGCTATTACCCTTATCTGGTTCATTTGAATGGATATAAATGATGGTAAATATTGTGGTATTCTGATGAGCCATAAAAGGATCCTAGCTTCAACCAAAAATAAAATTCAAGCTCTATTTAATGCAAATCTTATTAGTATCATTCATTTTACAGGTTATAAATTTATGGCTAAAAAATTGGGTATCATTCTGCCTGATGCCGACTCTTATAAAAGAGCTAGGATTATCTGTTGGATCAAACCCAAAGAAAATTTGATTAAAGTGAATACTGATGGTTCTATTGCTTCCAATAAATATGTTGTGGTGGTATTCATAGGAATTCTAAAGGTACTACCATTTGTGCTTTTGCCTATCCTCTCAAAGCCTGTTCTGTTATCTATGTTGAGCTTATGGCTGTCAATAAAGCTATTGAGATTTATTTGAATAAAGGTTTCCTCAACATTTGGATTTAAGTTGATGTGCTCTTGCTTTTTGACATGCTAAACTCTAATATAACATGAAATGCTGATTTATTTTATCTTCTTAATCATACTAAAAATATTCTTTCTCAAGTTTGTTATAAAATTTTCCATATCCTATGTGCAGGTAATGCTTGTGCTGATTTCTTGACTACTTTAGGTGCAAACTTAACTGATTTAACTTTATTTGATAATCAAAATTTGCCTAAACTTTTAAGGGGTTTGGTCAACTTGGATAACACTGGATTACCTTATCTCAGATTATAATTTTTTTTGCTTGGTTTTTTTTGTTGGTTTTTGATGAGCCATTATTTTTGGTTCCCCTTTGTTAAACCTTCTTTGGGTTGTGCCAATTTACTTATTTTCACTTTGGGCCTATGTTGGGTTTTGTTTTTGAGCTCTTGCTTCTAGGTTGGCCTAGTGGTTAATACCTGGTGATTCCTATTTTTTCTATCTAGGTTGTTTTAGTTTTTTTGGCCTGGTGGATGTTGTTTGCCTGGTTGGATGATTATTGTTGCTTGGTTATTTTTGGTGACCTTCATTTGGGTGGTGGCTTTGCCTACTATTTTTTGTATGGGATTTTCCATATCTTTAAGCTAGTTGCTTCCTTAACTAAGTTGGATTTTCTACTACTGTGGTGGTTGGCTGGGTGGGCTGGCTGTGTTGGCTGGTTGGGTTAGTTGGTTGGGTGGCTGTGTTGGCTGGTTTATCCGGTTCTATTAGTGGTAGATTGGAGAGGATGTTGGTGGTTTAAGTTTGGATTGGATTTGGCAAGGTGGAGGTTATTTGTTGATCATTATTTCTTCTTTTTTGTGGATTTGGTTTTGGTGGTTAGTTTTGTTAGTTTGGGATTGTTTCTTTTGGTTATGGTTTCAGCCTCTTCATGAAATGGTCTTCCTCTCTTGGCTACAACTTCTTTTGTTTTTGTTGTTATTTTGGGTTGGCTGGTTGATGGTTATTTAGTGGTTGTTGTTTTGCTTTTGGATCTGGTGACTTGGTTTGGTGTATTGGTGCCTAACTTGGCTATGGTTATGATGCTTGCACTCATTGATATTTTTGCTCCTTTTTCCTGTTGGCTTTGGTGGTGTTCCTATTATACTGTTGCTACTCCTGATGGATGGCATTTAGTCGGTCTTATCAATCTTTGCTCCATTTTGTATATGGCTGGCTATTCACCTCAACTAGATCAAAAATTTTGCTGCTTTGGCTAGGTTTGGTGTATGTTGTTGTTTCCTTCTACCCTTTTCCTGCTTGTCTTGGGTGGTTTTGGCAGGATGGATGCTATTGGTTTTTTCACTGATTTGAATTTTCTCCTACTGTGGTAGTTGGTGGGAGCTATGTTGTTCATTTGGGTTGGTTGGATGGGTGGCTATTTTGGCCTTTCTTTCTGCTATTGGTGACATCTTTGGTTGGCTACTCCTATGGTTCTCTTCTCTTGGCTGCTACTGCTTCACTTTTTTGGTTTGGGTGACAACCTTGTTGCCTTTCTAGTTTGCTTGTGGAGGACATGAGCTCTTGTATTTTTTCTTTTTGGTCTTGATTTTTTTTGGTTTGTGTTGTTAAGGTCATGATGCTTGCTCCCTTTGATGTTACTATTCCTCTTTTGTGGTGGCTTTGGTGGTGTTCCTACTATACTGCTGTTGTCCTTGATGGTTGGTTGATTTTCTGCCTTATTGGGCTTATTTGTTTTGGTGGCTTTATGGTTGGCTATTATGTCTACTGCTTGGAGGAGTTTATAGCCTTGCAAGATGACAGACTTGGGATGATGGGCTATAAGAGGTATGCTGGCAATGATTGCTTTCATGTTTTCCTCTCTATCTTCTTTTGGCTGGTAGCATTATATGTAATTGTAACCCTTCTTCAGAAGTTTGGATGGTTACATATAATGTTGCTCCTTGAGATGATTGTAACTGAGCCTGAGCCTTTTCTTTACTTTGCTCCTTTTCTTTGCTCATACTCTTTATGCTTGCTTAATTGTACTCATCCTTTCATTAGTATGTTTCATATTTCTTTTATTGGTTGGGAGAATCTTGCAGGTGGATCTTGCTAGTATCAAAAGGACCTAGTGAATGTTGCTGTTGCGCACATTGATCAATTGTTGTTGGTGATTTCATTTTGCTTTTGCTTTTATTATTTTTTTCTTATATTATTGTAATAGTTAGGGGGTTTATCTCTTTAAGACTTATTGTTGCTCTTTGAGCATTAGTTTTGAGATTTACCCCTTGTAAGGACTTTGTACTTTTTTGTGGCAATAAAATTCCCCTAATTTCTCTAAAAAAACCCTAAACCCTAAAAAGCTAAAAACTTAAACCTAAACTAAATAAAACATAAAAATAAAATAAATAAATAAAAACTAAACCCAAATAAAATAAAAAATATAATAAATTAAAACTAAAACATAAATTTAAACCCTAAACCTAAACCCTAAACCATAATCCCTAAACCCTAAACCTAAACCCTAAACTACCTAAACCACAAAACCTACAAATCCAAACACTAAACCCTAAACCCCATAAAACCTTAAACCTGAAACCCTAAAGGTTAAACCCTAAACCCTAAAAACCTAAAAACCTAAACATAAACTAAATAAAATGTAAAAATAAAATAAATTAAGAAACCTAAACCTAAATAAAAATTAAAAATTATAAAAAAACCTAAACTAAAACCTAAACCTAAACTTAAGCCTAAAAATGAAATAAAATAAAAATAAAATCTAAACTAAAATAAAATAAATAAAAAGCTAAACTAAGTTAAAAAATCAAATGAACCTAAAAAGAAAAAAACCTAAATAAAATAAAATCCAAACGTAAAATAAAAATAAAACAAACCTAACAAATATATATAAACTAAATAAAAACCTAAACCTAAATAAGAAACCTAAAAATAAAAAAAAACCTAAACCCTAAACTAAAAATAAAACCTAGTAAAATCAAAATAAAATAAACCTAAGCCTGAACTAAAATAAACTAAACTAAAATAAATAAAGCCTAAACCTAAACCTAAACTTAAACTAAATAAAACAATATAAACTAAAAATAATGATAAACCTAAACTAAAAAATAAAACCAAAAATAAAAACCTAAAACCTAAATCTAAAAGATAAAATAAAAACCTATACTTAAACCTAAAAGTAGAAAATAAAAATAAAAATAATACTAAATTAAGAAATAAACATAAACCTAAACTTAAACCTAAAAAATAAACTAAAATAAAAAATCTAAACTAAAATAAACAAACAAAAATAAATAAACAAAGGTAAATAAAAAATAAACATAATAAAAAATATAAAATAAAGTAAATAAACCTAAACTTATTGGTTTAGTTAATTTAAATAAAAGACCCTAAACCCTAAACTCCCTAAACTAAACCTAAACCTTAAAAACCCTAAACCTAAATCTAAATGCTAAAACAGATCCTAAAAGTGATCCTAAACCCTAAACCAAATTGAGTCTAAACCATAGCCATACCCCAGGCCCTACCCTGAGCCCTACTAACTAATCCACAACCACAAACCAACACAACCCCAGATCCTGGGCCACAGGCTGAAACTCCTCTGACCCTACCTCCCAACCACTGCAACCTAAACCCTACCCAAACCTACCCTAAACCCTGGGCCCTAAACCCTTGACCCCACCTACCCTAATCTGACCCACAACCTCTAAACAAAAGCTAACACTACCCCAAACCCTATTTAAACCTGACCCTAAACCCTAAAACCCTAAAATAAATAAATAAATAAATGAACTTACATAAATAAAATAAAATAAAAAAAATAAAATAAAATAAAACCTAATTAAAATCTAAACCTAAACCCACATAAACTAAACCTAAGCCTAAAAATAAAATAAAGTAAACAATAAAACTAAACTAAAATAAAATAAATAAAATTAAAACTAAACTAAAATAAAATAAATAAAACCAAAGTAAACTAAAAAATAAAATGAACTTAAAAATAAAAAATCTAAATAAAATAAAACCGAAATGTAAAATAAAAAAAAAATAAACTTAGAAAAAAATAAAATATAAACTAAATAAAAACCTAAACCTAAACAATAAACCTAACAATAAAACCTAAAAATAAATAGAAAATAAAACCTAAAACCTAAACTAAAAAAAAACCTACACCTAAAATAAAAGTAAAATAAACCTAAACCTAAACTAAAATAAACTAAACTAAAATAAATAAAACCTAATCCTAAACCTAAAATAAACTAAACCTAAACCTAAACTAAATAAAACAAAACAAACTAAAAATAAACCTAAACCTAAATTGAAAAATAAAACCTAAGATAAAAACCTAAAACCTAATCCTAAAAAAATAAAATAAAAACCTAAACCTAAACTAACATTAAACATAAAAAAAATAAAAATAAAATTAAAATAGACTAAACTAAAAAATAAACATAAACCTATATGAGCCTAAACATAAACTAAAATAAAACATAAACTAATAAAATAAACTTAAACAAGTAAACTAAGCTAAATAAAAATGTAAACCTAAATAAAATATAAAATAAACTAAAAACTAAACTCGGTTTGCTTCGTTTTAAAAAAACCCCAACACTAAACAAAAACCCTAAATAAACACTAAACCCTAAACTAACCCTAACCTCTAAACCTAAGCCCCTGAGCCCTGACCCTAAATTTCTTCGCTACTACCCTAAAGCCTTAACTCTAAACCACTGAAATACTAAATAAAATAAATAAATCAGTTAAAAACCCTAACCCTGTCAAAATTCTAAACCCTAAACCCTAAACCCTAATGGTGCCCTACCTGAGCCTAAACCTACAACCCTGACCCTAAACCCCATACTATCCACAACATACCATGACCACACCCTAACTTAAAACCTAAACCTAAACTAAATAAGACCTAATAGATAAATAAAAACCATAAACCTAAAATATATAAAACTAAATGGAAACTAAACCTAAACTACATCTAGACCTAAACCTAAACTAAATAAAATAAAATATAAAATAAAACTAAACTAAAATATAATAAACAAAACTTAAACTAAACTATAAACTAAAATATCTAAAATAAAATCAAAATAAAATTAACTAAACCTAATAAAATATAATAAATAAATGTCTAAATAAAACTAAAACCTAAAAAATAAACCTAAAAATAAATAAAAAATAAAATCCTAACAATAAATTATAAAAACTAAAACCTAAAATAAAAAAAATAAAATATACCTAAACCGAAATGAAAATAAGCTAAACTAAAATAAATAAAACCTAGCAAACTAAAATAAAAGTAAATCAACACTAAATAAAATAAAATAAACTAAAATAAACCTAAACCTAAACTAAAATAAATCCTAAAATAATCAAAATAAAACCTAAAACCTAAACTTAAAAAATAAAAATGAAAACCTAAACCTAAACTTAAAAATAAAAATTAAACCTAGACCTAAAAATTATATAAAAATAAAACTAAATTGAAAATTAAATATAAACCTAAACCTAAACCTAAAAAATAAATTAAAATAAAAAACCTAAAATAAAACAAATAAAAATAAAGAAAAAATTATAAATAAATAAAAAATAAACCTAAACCTACTAGTTTTCTTAATTTTTTTTTTTTAAAAAAAAACCCTAAAACCTAAACCCTAAATCATAAATCCTAAACCTTAAACCTACAACCCTAAACCCTAAGCTAACCCTAAACCATAGAAAGCTAAAAACCTAAACCTAAAATAAAAAAACCTAAAAATAAAATAAATAAAAATACCTAAACGAAAATAATATAAATAAAATAAAAGAAAATAAAAACACAACAAAACCTAAACTAACCCTAAACCTAAACATAAACCCAAACCTAAACCTAAAATGAAAATAAAATAAAAAACAAAAACTAAAATAATATAAAATAAATAATAACATAAACTAAACTAAAAAATAACAAACCTAAATTAAATAGAAACTAAACCTAAAATAAAAAGAAAATAAACCTAAAATAAAATAAAATAAAAACTAAATAAAAACCTAAATAAAAATAAAATTAAAAATAAACCTAAATAAAAATTAAAAAATAAAATAAAGTAAAATAAATAAAAAATAAACTAAATAAACCTAAACCTACCAGTTTACTTAATTTAAAATAAAAATAAAAATAATAAAGAAACCTAACCCTAAACCCTAGAGCCTAAAACTAACCCTAAACCCAAAACCTACAACCCTAAATCCTAAACCCTAAACCCTAAAACCTTAAACCCTAAAGCTTAAACACTAAACCCTACACCCTAAACCCTAAAATACTAAACCCTAAACCCTAAAGCCTAAACCCTAAACCACAAACCCTAAAACCTACAAACCTTAACCCTAAACCCTAATCCCCAAACCCTAAAGCCTAAATCTTAAACCCTAAACCCTAAAACCTAAAACCAAATCTTAAACTAAATAAAACATAAAAACCAAATAAATAAAAAAAACCTAAACTTAAATATAATAAAATAATAAAATAAAATAAAAACCTAAACTAAAACCAAAACCAAAATCTAAACCTAAACCTAAAAATAAAATAATATAAAAAATAAAAACTAAACTAAATTAACATAAATAAAATCCTAAGCCAAACTAAAAAATAAAACAAACCTAAAAATAAAAAACCTAAATAAAATAAAAATTAAAAATAAACATAAAAACTAAACCTAAAAATAAATAAAAAATAAAACTTAAACCATAAACTAAAAAAATACCTAAACCTAAATAAATAAAATAAAATAAACCTAACCCTACACTAAAATAAATTAAACTAAAATAAATGAAACCTAAACCTAAAATAAACTAAACCAAAACCCTAAATTATATAAAATAAAATAACTAAAAATAAAAATAAAACATAAACTAAAAAATAAAACCTAAAAATAAGCCTAAAATAAAAACCTATAACCTAAACATATAAAAATAAAATAAAAACCAAAACCTAAACCTAAAAATAAAAAAATAAAACCTAAACCTAAAAAATAAAATAAAAATAAAACTAAACTAAAAAAATGAACATAAACCTAAACCTAAATCTAAACCTAAAAAATAAACTAAAATAAAGAACCTAAACTAAAATAAATAAAATAAATAACCCTAAACTAAATAAAATAAAAATAAACCTAAATAAAATAAAAAATAAAATAAACTAAAATAAATAAAAATAATTTAAACCTAAACTATACTTTCTTATTTTAAAAAAATTACCTAAACCCTAAAACTAACACTAAACCTAAACCCTAAACCTACAACCCTAAACCATAAACTCTAAATAAAAAAAAAAAAAAAATCGTTACCCTAAACCCAAAACCCTAAATCCTAAAACAAATCCTAAACCTACAACCCTAAATGTACAACCCTAAACCCAAAAGCCTAAACCCTAAACCCTATAACCCTAAACCCTAAACCCTAAACCCTAAAACCCTAAAACCTAAACCCTAAACCCCAAACCTTAAACCCTAAACCCTAAACCCTAAAACTTACAACCCTAATCCCTAAGCTTTAAACCCCAAACACTAAATCCTAAACCCTAAACCCTAAACCCTAAACCTTAAACCCGAAAAACTTAAAAACATAAACTTAAACTAAGCAAAACCTAAAAAATATATGTATAAAAAATATAAACCTAAATAAAATAAAATAAAATAAAAACCTAAACTAAAAACTAAACCTAAACCTAACCCTAAACATAAACCTAAACTCAAACCTAAAATGAAAAAAAATAAAAAATAAAAACTAAAATAAAATAAAATAAATAAATACCTAAACTAATAAACCTAAAAATAAAAACAAAACAAAATAAAAACTAAATAAAAACCTAAATTTAAAGAATAAATATAAAAATAAAATATAAAAATAAATAAAAAATAAAACCTAAACCCTAAACTAAATAAGGAAACCTAAACTTAAAATAAAACTAAAATAAAGAAAATAAAATAAACTTAAACCTAAACCAAAATAAACTAAATTAAAATAAATAAAACCTAAAATAAACTAAACCTAACCCTAAAGAATGACTAATCCGATCTACTGCTTGTGGAACGATGTCTTTATAGTAGAGATGGTTCTAGTCATCTAAGGTTTTTGATTTGCCCTGTGCGTGCTCAATTTATATCTATGTCATCGCTTATGTCATAGAAAACTTGGTGTGTTACTTGGTTGATGAAATCGAAAAGAAGAAATGTTGAATCTGAATTTGTTCACTTTTAAATAAAATAGAAACCCTTAACCCTAAACTAAAACTTGAACCCTAAACCTAAAACCTAAACCCTAATCCTTCACCCCTAAACCCTAAAAACCCTAAACCCTAAGCTAAACACTAAACACTAAACCCTAAAAGCCTAAAACCCAAACCCTAAACCCTAAAATTTAAATCCTAAACCCTCAACCATAAACCCTAAATCCTAAACACTAAACTCGAAACCCCAGACCCTAAACCCTAAACCCTAAACCCTAAACCTTAAACCCTAAACTAACCCTAAGCCATAAACCCTAAACCCTAAAAAGCTAAAAACCTAAACCTAGAGTAAATAAAACCTATAAATAAAGTAAATACAAAAGCCTAAACCAAAATAAAATAAAATAATAAAATAAAATAGAAACATAAACTAAAACCTAAACCTAAACCTAAACCTAAAAAAAATAAAATAAAAGATAAAAACTAAACTAAAATAAAATAAATAAAAACATTAACTAAACTAAAAAAATCCTAAATAAGATAAAAACTAAACCTAAAATAAAAATAAAATAAACCTAAAATAAAATAAAATAAAAACTAAATAAAAACCTAAACCTAAAAAATAAACCTAAAAATAATTAAAAAATAATACCTAAACCCCAAACTAAAAAAAATGTAAACTTAAAATAAAAATAAAATAAAACTAAACCTAAACTTAAATAAACTAAACTAAACTAAATAAAACCTAAACCTAAACCTAAAATAAACTAAACATAAACCTAAACATAAACTAAATAAAATAAAATTAAATTAAATTAAACTTGAACCTAAACTAAAAAATAAAAGCTAAAAATAAACCTAAACCTAAACGTAAGAAAAATAAAATAAAAACCTAAACCTAAACCTAAAAATAAAAAATAAAACCTAAACCTAAAAAATAAAATAAAAATAAAACTAAACTAAAAAATAAATCTAAAATTAAACATAAACCTAAACCTAAAAGATAATATAAAAATATAACTAAACTAAAAAATAAACCTGAAACTAAACCTAAACCTAAAAAATAAACTAAAATAAAAAAACCTAAACAAAAATAAATAAACATAAAATAAATAAACTAAACTAAAGAAAAAATAAACCTAAATAAAAATAGGAAAAAAATAAATTAAATAAATTGAAACCTACCAATTTACTTAATTTAAATAAAATAAAATAATAAAAATAATAAAAAAGGTTTACCCTAATCCCTAAATCCTGAACCCTAAACCCTAAACCTACAACCCTAAACCCTAAAACACTAAACCTTAAACCTAAACCATTAATCCTAAAACCATAAACCCTAAACCCTAAATCATAAAACCTACAACCCTAAACCCTAAACCCTAAACCCCAAAGCCTAAACCCTAAACCCAAAACCCTAAACCCTAAACCTTAAAAACCTAAAAACCTAAACCTAAGAAAAATAAAAGAGATTTTGGCTACAAATGATTAACCTGAATTTCTCTAATATAGATAGAAATTATATGAGCTTTATATGCCATAGTAAAATGCCTGTCTCAAGTTTCATTGAGATGCTAAAGGGTAGCTTTCTGTTCGTGGACAAATGAAGAATGAATCTACTTAAGTGTCCATTTGTGAGCAATCCACTTCTATAACTGAGATAGCCTATCTAATAATAGAATTCATCTCAAATTGATATTGTCTTCTCAACTGTAGCTCTTTCAATTTAGCAGATATGTCGAGGAGCTAAATCTGTGCTTTAAAAAGCTCTCTTTAGTAGGATTTCAATGCTTTGAGACTGTGCTCGAGATGTTGATGAATTAGCGAGACTTGATGCGAAGTATTACTAAATGAGATTTTTACAATAGCGATTTTATCTGACAAAGTCACTTAATAAGTAGTTCATAACTAATAATTCAAACTCAATATCTCTGTATAGAGATTTCCAAAACTATAGCTCTCTTACTTTGAGACAAAATGCGGCAACATAATGTAACAAATAATTTGCATAAAAAAAGCAAGAAAGCTCAAGTAAAACTCCTAAGTCAATGCTTAGAAAGAGGCGGCATAGTGTGGTGAGAGATTTAGGACACTCATAGATTTTTTGCTGACATCTAAAATATGATTTAAGAGAGATTTTTGGATCCCAACATATTATCTACATCTTTTCTGATTTTCTTTTATTGGTAGTAGTGTTACTTTATTTAGATGTATTCATTTGAATTTGATTTAATGGTGGAAAGAATAATTCATACATTTGACATTATTTTAAATGCAAGAATTTTTTATGTTATTTGAAATCTAAGGTTTGATGAAAAGCCACATGCAAATTAATTTTATGTATTGTCTCTTTTAAGTTTAGGGCTCAAGTTGATCTAAACCTAAACAACATTAGCTTAATCTTTCCCTAATTTTAGAAGACAACAAGAATACTTCAAATTTGTTCATGTAATCGTTTATAATTTTGGTTTTTTGCTTTAGCAAGTAAAACTCTAAACAATTGATCTTAGTAAGATAAAGATAACTATTTTTTTAACAATAATTTCACTTCAACCATGTAACAACTTGTTCTAATTCAAATCTTCCACGCTCTTTAATTCTATCTAATAGATTTTTTTTAGCAGTATATTTTAGTTTTATAAATCCCAATATTCAAGGCTCAACAAACCCTAAACCCTAAACTAACCATAAACCCTAAACCCTAAAACTAACCTTAAACCCTAAACTCTAAACCATAAACCTACAACCCTAAACCCTAAATCATAAACCCTAAAACCCTAAACCCTAAACCCTAAACCTTAAACCCTTAAACCCTAAACCATAAACCCTAAATTAACCATAAACCCTAAACCCTATACCCTAAATCATAAAATAACCCTAAACCTTAAAAATTCCTAAACCTTAAATCCTAAAGAAAAAAACTATCCATAAACCCTAAGCTATCCCTAAACCCTAAACCCTAAACCCTAAAAACCCTAAACCCTAAAGCCTAAACACAAAACCCTAAACCCTAAACCCTAACCCTAAACCCTAAACCCTAAAACCCTAAACCCTAAAACCCTAAGTCCTAAATCCTAAACCCTAAACTGAAACCCTAAACCTAAACCCTAAATCCTAAATACTTAAATACCTAAACCTAAACTAAATAGAACTGAAAAATAAAATAAAGAAAAAAACTTAAACCTAAAAAAATAAAATAATAAAATAAAATAAAAACTTAAACTTAAACCTAAGCATAAAACTAAAAATAAAATAAAATAAAAAATAAAACTAAAATTAAAAAAAGTAAACTAAACTAAATAAAATAAAATAAACTTAAGAATCAAAAACCTAAATAAAATAAAAACTAAATGTAAAATAAAAATAAAATAAAATAAAATGAAACCTAAATAAAAACATAAACCTAAAAAAATAAAACAATAAATAAAACCTAAGCTCTGAATTAAAAAAACCTAAACTTAAAATAAGAATTAAATAAATATAAACCTAAACTAAAATAAACTAAACTAAACTAAATAAAACATAAACCTATACCTAAAATAAACTAAACCAAAACCAAAACCTAAACTAAATAAAATAAAATAAACTAAAAATAAACCTAAACCTAAATTAAAAAATATTACCTCAAAATAAACCTAAAATAAAAACTTAAAACCTAAACCTAAAAAGATAAAATAAAAACCTAAACTTAAACCTAAAAATAAAAATTAAAACCTAATCCTAAAAAATAAAATAAAAATAAAACTCAACTAAAAAATAAACCTAAACCTAAACTTAAACATAAAAAATAAACTAAAATAGAAAACATAAACTAAAATAAATAATCGTAAAATAAATAAACAAAACTAAATAAAAATAAAAATAAACTTAAATAAAAATTAAAAAAATAAAGTAAACTAAAATAAATAAAAAATAAAGAAATATACTAAATAAATAAAAACCTATCGATTTATTTAATTTAAAAAAAACCTTAAACCCGAAACCCTAAACCTTAAACCCTAAAAGGATAAATTGTAAAACACTAAACCATAAACCATAAACCATAAACCCTAAACCCTAAACCTAATTGTTAAGTAACTAAATAAATTTAAAAATAAGCCTAAACCCTAAAACCTAATAAACCTAAACCTAATCTGAAACCCAAAGAATAAACCTTAAACTAAGAAGAACATCATAACCGCTTAGTCCAGATCTCAAAAAGGGAGGCTAAGGCGAGGTGGTGGTTGTCACGTGGTGGATCCAAGGTGCAGTGGATATGGAGGTGGTGGTCAGAGTAGTGGTGGTTATGGAGGAGGGAGGAGCAACGGAGGTTATAGCCGTGGTGGTGGCTAAGGAAGAAATAGGGGATATGATGATGGAATCCTCTACTTGAGAGCCCGGGGTGGTTCTGATGGGAACTAGAGAACCAAGAATGGCTATCCGATCTGGGAACTGTCTTTATAATAGATTCTAGCTATCTAGGGTTTTGATTTCCTCTATGCGTGCTCATTTTTTATCTATGTCATCACTTGTGTCTTAAAAAACTTGGTGTGTTACTTGGTTGATGAAATCAAAAAGAAGAAATGTTGAATTTGAATTTGTTCTCTGTTAAAAATAAAAATAAAAATAAAACCAAAAATCCTAAACCCTAAACTAAAACTTGAACATTAAACTTAAAACCTCAATCGTAAACTCTAAACCCTAAAAGCAAAAAACCCTAAACCCTAAACCCTAAAAACCTAAAATCCTAAAATCTAAACCCTAAACCCTAAACCCTAAACCCCAAACCCAAACCCCACACCCAAAACCCTAAACCTAAACCCTAAACTAACCCTAAACCTTAAACCCTAAAAAGCTAAAAACCTAAACCTAAACTAAATAAAACTTGAAAATAAAATAAATAAATAAACTTAAATAAAAATAACATAACAAAATAAAATAAAATAAAAACATAAACTAAAACCTAAACCTAAACCCAAAAAGAAAAAAAAATAAACTAAAATAAAATAAATAAAAACCTAAACTAAACTAAAAAAAATAAAAAACCTAGATAAAATAAAAATTAAACCTAAAATAAAATTAAAATAAAATAAAAACTAAATAAAAACATATACCTAAAAATAAATATAAAATAAAACTTAAACCCTTAACTAAAAAAACCTAACCCTAAAAAAGAAAATTAAATAAAACTAAACCTAAACTAAAATAAACTAAACTAAAATAAATAAAACCTAAATCTAAACCTAAAATAAGCTAAACCTAAACCTAAAAAAAATAAAATAAAATAAAATAAAAATAAACCTAAACCTAAACTAAAATATAAAACTAAAAAGTTAACCTAAAATAAAAACCTAAAACCTAAACAAATAAAATAAAATAAAAGCCTAAACCTAAACCTAAAAATAAAAAATAAAACCTAAACCTAAAAAATAAAATAAAAATAATACTAAACTAAAAAATAAATCTAAACCTAAACTTAACCCTAAATAATAAACTTAAAATAAAATACCAAAACTAAAATAAATAAATTAAACTTAATAAAAATACAAATAAATAAAGTAAAAAATAAATAAACTAAAATAAATAAACTAAATAAACTTAAACCTACTAGTTTACTTACTCTTTTAAAAAATAAAAATAATACTAAATAAAAAAACCTTAACCCAAAACCCTAAACCCTAAACCTAAAACCCTAAACCCTAAACCATAAACACTAAACCTAAACACTATGCCCTAAAACCCTAAACCCTAAAACTTACAACCTGAAACCCTAAACTAACCTTAAACCCTAAACCCTAAAAACCATAAACCTTAAAGTTTAAATTAAACCTAAAAATTCTAAAAAAATAAAAAAAAATAAAACTAAAATAAAATAAAATAAAATAAAACTAAATAAAAACCTAAAGCTAAAAATATACCTAAAAATAAAATCGAAGAAATAATAAAAAATAAAACTTAAACCATAAACTAAAAAAAAACCTAAACCTAAAAAAAAAAAAAAAAAATAAACATAAACCTAAAATAAAATAAAATACCAAAACTAAAATAAATAAATTAAACTTAATAAAAAATACAAATAAACTAAGTAAAAAATAAATAAACTAAAATAAATAAAAAATAAAATAAATAAACTAAATAAACTTAAACCTACTAGTTTACTTACTCTTTTAAAAAATAAAAATAATACTAAATAAAAAAACCTTAACCCAAAACCCTAAACCCTAAACCCTAAAACCCTAAACCCTAAACCTTAAACACTAAACCTAAACACTATGCCCTAAATTCCTAAACCCTAGAACTTACAACCTGAAACCCTAAACTAACCTTATACCCTAAACCCTAAAAATCATAAACCTTAAAGTTTAAATCCTAAAACCTAAATTAGCCCTAAAAAAATAAAAAATAAAACCTAAAATAAAATAAAATAAAATAAAAACTAAATAAAAACCTAAAGCTAAAAATATACCTAAAAATAAAATCGAAGAAATAATAAAAAATAAAACCTAAACCATAAACTAAAGAAAAACCTAAACCTAAAAAAAAAATTAAACATAAACCTAAAATAAAATAAACTAAAATAAATAAATAAAACCTAAACCTAAACCTAAACTAAATATAACAAAATAAACTAAAATAAACCAAACCTAAACTAAAAATTATAACCTAAAATTAAACCTAAAATAAAAACCTAAAACTTAAACCTAAAAAAATAATATAAAAACCTAGATCTAATCTTACAAATATAAAATAAAACCTAGACCTAAAAAATAAAATAAAACTAAACATAAAAATAAACCTAAACCTAAACCTGAACCTAAAAAATAAACTAAAATAAAAAACCTAAACTAAAATAAATAAGCCTAAAATAAAAAAACTAAATTAAATAAAAATAAAAAAATAAAATAAATTAAAATAAATAAAAAAACAAACTAAATAAACCTAAACGTACGAGTATACTTAATTTTAAAAAATAAAAATAAAAACAAATAAAAAAAACCCTAACCCTAAGACCTAAACCCTAAAACTAACCCTAAACCTAAACCCTAAGCTCTAAACCTAAATCAAAACCTAAAAATAAAAAATAAAACCTAAACCTAAAAATAAAATAAAAATGAAACTAAACTAAAAAATAAACATAAATGAAAACCTAAACCTAAAAAATAAACTAAAATAAAAAACCTAAACTAAAATAAATAAACCTAAAATAAATAAACCAAACTAAATAAAAAAACCTAAATATAAATAATAAATTAAATAATCTAAAATAAATAAAAAATAAATTAAATAAATAAAAAAACTTAAATATACTGGTTTACATAATTTTTTTTTAAAACAACCTAAACACTAAACCCTAAACCCTAAATACTAAACCCTAAACCCTAAAACTAACCTTAAACGCTAAACTTACAACCTTAAACCATTAAGCCTAAACCCTAAAAACCTAAAAACCTAAACCTAAACTAAACAAAACCTAAGAATGAAATAAATAAATAAAACCTAAACCAAAATAAAATAAAAACCTAAACCCTAAACTACAAAAAAAACTAAACCTAAAATAAATAAATTAAACCTAAACCTAAATGTAAACTAAAATGAACTAAACTAAAATAAATAAAACCTAAACCTAAACCAAAAATAAAATAAACCTAAACCTAAACTTAAACTAAATTAAAAAAATAAACTAAAAAAAACCTAAACCTAAACTAAAAATAAAATCTAAAAATAAACCTAAAATTAAAACCTAAAACCTAAACCTAAAAAAATAAAATAGAAACCTAAACATAAACCTAAAAATAAAAAATAAAATCTAAAACAAAAAAATAAAATTAAAATAAAACTAAACTGAAAAGTAAACATAAAGCTAAACTTAAACTTAAAAAGTAAACTAAAATAAAAACCTAAACTAAAATAAATAAACTTAAAATAAATAAACTAAAATAAATAAAAATAAAAAATAAACCTAAATAAAAAGAAAAAATAAAATATAGTAAAATAAATAAAAAATAAACTAAATAAACATAAACTTATCGGCTCACTTAATTTTAAAAAAAAAACCCTAAACCCTAAAATCGTAAACCCTAAAGCTGAAACCCTAAACCCTAAACCTTCAACACTAAACCCTAAACCTAAACTAAACCCTAAATCCTAAACACTAAAAAACCCTAAACCCTAAACCTTAAATCCTAACCCTAACCCTAACCCTAAACCCTAAACGTTAAACCCTAAAACCCTAAACCCTATACCCTAAACTAACCCTTAACCCTAAAAACTCTAAACCCTAAACCCTAAACTAACCCTAATCCCTAAAGCCTAAACCCTAAACCCTCAAAACCCCTAAACCCTATACTCTAAATCCTATACCCCAAATCATAAACCCTAAGCCTGAAACCCTAAACCCCAAAACTTAACCCAAACTCAATCCCTAAACCCTAAAACCTTAAACCCTAAACCTTAAACCCTTAATCCTAAAAAACCCTAAACCCTAAACCCTAACCATATACTAACCCTTAACCCTAAAAAATCCTAAACCCTAAACCATAAACTTACCCTAAACCTTAAGCTAAACCTAAACCCTAAAACATAAACCCTAAATCCTTACCCTAAACCTTAAACCCTAAAACCCTAAATCTAAAACTAATCTAAACCCTAAACTACAACCTAAACCTAAACCCTAAACCAAACACTAAACCCTAAACCTTAAACCCTAAACCCTTAAAACATAAAAACCTAAATTAAAAAAAATAATAGAGATTTTAGCTACAAATGATTAGCCTAATTTTCTCTAATATAGATTAAAATTGTATGACCTTTATATTCCATAGTAGACTGCCTCTCTCAAGTTTCATAGAGATGCTAAAGGGTAGTATCTTGTTTGTGGAAAAATGAAGAAAGAATCTACTTAACTTCAGACACCTAAGTGACGATCTATGAGTAATCCTCTTCTATTGTTGATATAACCTATATAATAATAGAACTCCTTTCTAATTGATATTGTCTTCTCAACTAAGCTCTTTCAATTTAGCAGATATGTTGAGGAGCTAAATTTGTGCTTTAAAAAGCTCTCTTTAGTAGGATTTCAATGCTTTGAGACTAGGCTTGAGATGTTGGAGAATTAGGGAGGCTTGATGCAAAGTATTGCTAAATGAGATTTTTACAATAGTGATTGTATCTGATGAAATCTCTTGATAAGTAGTGTGTAATTAGAATAATTCAAACTCAATATCTTTGCACAAGGATTTCCAAAACTATAGATCTCCTACTTTGAGACTCAATGCGGCAATATAATGTAACAAATAATTTGCTTTGACACAGAAGCAAGAAAACTCAAGTAAAACTCCAAAGTCAATTCTTAGAAATAGGTGGCATAATGTTGTGAGAGATTTAGGACACTCACAGATTTTTTGCTGACATCTAAAATATGATTTAAGAGAGATTTCAGATCCCAACATAGTATCTATCACCTTTTCTATTTTTCTTTTATTGGTAGTAGTGTTACTTCATTTAGATGTATTCATTTGAATTTGATTTATTGGTGGAATGAATAATTCCAACATTTGATGACATTCTTTTAGGTGCAAGAATTTTTGATGTTATTTGAAATCTAAAGTTTATTAAAAGCCACATGCAAATTAATTTTATGCAGTGTCTCTTCTAAGTTTAGGGCTCAAGTCGATCTAAACCTAAACAACATTAGCATAATTATTCCCTAATTTTAGAAGACAACAAGAATACTTCAAATTTGTTCATGTACTAATTTATAATTTTGGTTTTTTTCTTTAGCAAGTAAAACTCTAAACAATTGATCTTTGTAGGATAAAGACAAGTATTTTTTTTTTAATTGCAATTTCATTTCAACCATGTAATAACTTGTTCTAATCCCAATCTTTCTGGCTCTCTATTTCTACCTAGTTGATTTTTGTTTAGAAGTATGTTTTACTTTTATAAATCCCAATCTTCAAGGCTCACCAAACCCTAAACACTAAACTAACCCAAAACCCTAAAACTAACCAAAAACACAAAACTCTAAACCATAAACCTACAATACTAAACCCTAAACCATAAACTAAAACTAAACCTAAACCTAAACCTAAACCAAAACCTAAAATTAAAACCTAAACTAAAACCATAAACCTAAACTAAACCTAAACTAAAACCTTAAACTAAACTATAAACTTAACTAACCTAAACCTAAACTAACTAACCTAAACCTAAACACTAAACCTTAAAACCTAAAACACTAAACCTTAAACCTTAAATTAACCCTAAACCCTAAACGCTATACCCTAAACCATAAACCCTAAACCTTGAAAAATCCTAAACTGTCGTAAACCCTAAACCAAAAACTAACCCTAAACCCTAAAAACCCTAAACTTTAAAGCCTAAACACTAAACTCTAAACCTTAAACCTTAACCCTAAACCCTAAACCCTAAAACCCTAAACCCTAAAATCCTAAATCCTAAACCCTAAACCTTAAACCTTAAACCCTAAACCCTAAATCCTAAAAACCTAAACTAAATAAAACCTAAAAATAAAATTAAAAAAACCTAAACCTAAAAAAATAAAATAATAAAATAAACTAAAAACTTAAACTTAAACCTAAACATCAACCTAAAAATAAAATAAAATAAAAAATAAAACTAAAATAAAATGAATAAAAACCTAAACTAAACTAAATAAAATAAAATCAACTTAAGAATAGAAAACCTAAATAAAATAAAAACTAAACGTAAAATAAAAATAAAATAAAATAAAATAAAACCTAAAAAATAAAACTAAAAAAAACTAAAAATAAATTAAACAGTAAAACCTAAACCCTAAACTATAAAAACCTAAACCTAAAATAAAAATAAAATAAATATAAACCTAAACTAAAATAAATAAAACCTAAACCTAAAAAAATTAAACCTAAACCAAAACCTAAACTAAATAAAATAAAATAAACTAAAAATAAACCTAAACCTAAACTAAAAAATAATACCTAAAAATAAACCTAAAATAAAAACTTAAAACCTAAACCTAAAAAAATAAAATAAAAACCTAAACTTAAACCTAAAAATAAAAAGTAAAACCAAATCCTAAAAAAAAATAATACTCAACTAAAAAATAAACCTAAACCTAAATATATACACAAAAAATAAACTAAAATAAAAAACCAAAACTAAAATAAATAAACCTAAAATAAATAAACTAAACTAAATAAAAATTAAAAATAAACTTAAATAGAAATAACAAATAAAGTAAATTAAAATAAATAAATAAACAAATATACTAAAAAAATAAAAACCTATCGATTTATTTAATTTTTTTAAAAAAAACCTTAAAACCTAAACCCTAAACCCTAAAACCCAAAACCATAAACTATAAATCATAAACCCTAACCTTAAACCCCAAACCCTAAACCTAAACATAAAGTAACTAAATAAATTTTAAAAATAAACCTAAACCGTAAAACCTAATAAACCTAAACCTAATCCTAAACCCTAAGAATGGGAAGAACCTTAATGGCAGGAACATCACCATCAACCAGGCTCAGTCTAGATGTGGCGGTGGAGGTAAAGGTGGAGGCGGTGGTTGTCATAGTGGTGGTGGGGGATCTGGAGGTGCTGGCGGATATGGAGGTGGTGGTTAGACCAGTCGTTGTTATGGAGGTGAAAGGAGCAACGGAGGTTAGAGTTGTGGTGGTAGCAGAGGGAGAAATAGGGGATATGATGATGGATCTCGCTATTTGATAAGCCAAAGTGGTTTTGATGGAAACTAGAGAAATTGAAAAACGGTCGATCCGATCTGCTGCTTATGGAACTATGTCTTTACAATATAGACAATTCTAGCTATTTAGGGGTTTTAATTTCCTCAATTCGTGCTCATTTTTTATCTATGTCATCACTTGTTTCTTAGAAAACATAGTGTGTTACTTGGTTGATGAAACTGAAAAGAAGAAATGTTGAATCTGAATTTATTCTCTGTTAAAAAAACTAAAAACCCTAAACCTTAAACTAGAACTCGAACATTAAACCTAAAACCTAAACCCTAAACTCTAAACCCTAAAAACCTAAAAACCCTAAACCCTAAACCCTAAAACCCTAAACCCCAAAACCTAAAACCTAAACCCTAAACCCTAAACCCCAAACCCCACACCCAAAACCTTAAACCCTAAACCCTAAACTAACCCTAAACCCTAAAAGGCTAAAAACCTATACCTAAACTAAATAAAACCTAAAAATAAAATAAATAAATAAAACCTAAATGAAAATAACATAACAAAATGAAATAAAATAAAAATGTAAACTAAAACCTAAACCTAACCCCAAAAAAGAAAAAAAAAAACTAAACTAAAATAAAATAAATAAAAACCTAAACTAAACTAAAAAATTAAAAACCTAAATAAAATAAAAATTAAACCTAAAATAAAATTAAAATAAAATAAAAACTAAATAAAACCCTAATCCTAAAATTGAATATGAAATAAAACCTAAACCCTTAACTAAAAAAAACCTAACCCTAAAAAAAATTAAATAAAACTAAACTTAAACTAAAATAAATAAAACCAAAATCTAAACCTATACATAAACCTAAAAAAAAAACTAAATAAAATAAATTAAAAATAAACCTAAATCTAAACTAAAATATAAAACCTAAAAATAAACCTAAAATAAAAACCTAAAACCTAAACAAATAAAATAAAATAAAAACCTATACCTAAACATTAAAATAAAAAATAAAACTTAAACCTAAAAAAATAAAATAAAAATAATACTAAACTAAAAAGTAAACCTAAGCCTAAACTTAACCCTAAAAAATAAACTAAAATAAAAAAATAAAACTAAAATAAATAAACTAAACTTAATAAAAAAAAATAAACCAAAGTAAAAAATAAAATAATCTAAAATAAATAAAAAAATAAAATAAATAAACTAAATAAAGCTAAACCTACTAGTTTACTTACTTTTAAAAAAATTTAAAAAAAAAACCTAACCCTAAACCCCCCTAAACCTATAACCCTAAACCATAAACCCTAAACACTAAACATAAACCCTAAACCCTAAAACCCTAAACCCTAAACCCTATACCCTAAAACCTACAACCTTAAACCCTAAACCCTAAACCCTAAACCCCAAACACCAAACCCTAAATCCTAAACCCTAAACTAACCTTAAACCCTGAACCCTAAAAACCCTAAACCCTAAAGCCTAAACCCTAAACTTTAAACCCTAAAACCTAAACTAACCCTAAATAAAATTAAAAATTAAACATAAAATAAAATTAAAACAAAATAAAAACTTAAAGCTAAAAATATTCTTAAAAATAAAACCTAAAAAAATAAAAAATAAAACCTATACCATAAACTAAAAAAAACCTAAACCAAATAAAAATAATCAAAATAAAATTAACATAAACCTAAATTAAAATAAACTAAATTAAATAAATAAAAGTTAAACATAAACCTAAACCTAAATCTAAACTAAATATAATAAAATAAACAAAAAATAAACCTAACCTAGAATAGAAATTATAACCTAAAATTAAACCTAAAATAAAATCTAAAACTGAAACCTAAAAATAAATAAGAAAAAACTAATCCTAATCCTACAAATATAAAAGAAAACCTAAACCTAAAAAATAAAATAAAAATAAAACTAAACATAAAAATAAACTTAAAGCTAAACTTGAGCCTAAAAAATAAACTAAAATAAAAAAACCTAAACTAAAATTAATAAGCCTAAAATAAATAAACTAAACTAAATTAAAATAAAAAATAAAATAAACTAAAATAAATTAAAAATAAACTAAAAATAAACTAAATTAACCTAAACCTACGAGTATACTTAATTTTAAAAAATAAAAATAAAAAATAAAAATAAATCAAAAAAACCCTAACCCTAAGCCCTAAACCCTAAAACTAACCCTAAACCTAAACCCTAAACCCTAAACCTAAACCAAAACCTAAAAAAAAATAAAAAAAGAAAACTTAAATCAAAAATTAAAAAAATAAAACTAAACTAAAAAATAAACATAAACAAAAACCTAAACCAAAAAATAAACTAAAATAAAAAACCTAAATTAAAATAAATAACCTAGAATAAATAATCCAAACTAAATAAAAATAAAAAACCTAAATACAAATAATAAATTAAATAATATAAAATAAATAAAAATAAATTAAAGAAATTAAAAAACCAAAACATACTGGTTTACTTAATTTTTTTCATAAAAAAACCTAAACTCTAAACTCTAAACCCTAAATCCTAAACCTTAAACCCTAAACCCTAAACCCTAAAACAAAGCTAAACTTACAACCCTAAACCCTAAACTAACCATATACCCGAAACCCTAAACCTTAAACCCCAAAAACCAAAAAACCTAAACCTAAACTAAATAAAACCTAAAATTAAAATAAATACATAAAACTTAAACCTAAATAAAATAAAAACCTAGACCCTAAACTATAGAAAAAAATTAAGCGTAAAATAAATAAAATATAATAAACCTAAACCTAAACTAAAATGAACTAAACTAAAATAAATAAAACATAAACCTAAACCTAAAATGAACTAAACCTAAACTAAATTAAACAAATAAACTAAAAAAAAACCTAACCCTAAACTAAAAATAAAACCTAAAAATAAACCTAAAATAAAAACCTAAAACCTAAACCTAAAAATAAAAATAAAAAATAAAACCTAAACCTAAAAAAATAAAACCAAAATAAAACTAAACTGAAAAGTAAACATAAACCTAAACCTAAACTTAAAAAATAAAATAAAATAAAAAACTCAAACTAAAATAAATAAACTAAACTAAATAAAAATAAAAAATAAACCTAAATAAAAAAAAATAAAAAAAATACTAAAATAAATAAAAAATAAACTAAATAAACATAAACCTATCAGTTTACTTATATTTAAAAAAACCCTAAATCATAATCCATAAACACTAAACCCTAAAATCCTAAACCCTAAACCGTAAACCCTAAACCCTAAACACTAAACCCTAAAACCTAAACCCTAAACCCTAAAAAACCATAAACCATAAACCTTAAACCCTAACCCTAACCCTAACCCTAAACCTAAAGCTAAACCTTAAAACCCTAAACCTTAAACACTAAACTAACCCTTAACCCTAAAAATGCTAAATCTTAAACCCTAAACTAACCCTAATCCCTAATCCCTAAACCCTAAACCCTAAACCCTCAAAACCCTAAACCCTATACCCTAAATCTTAAACCCTAAACCCTAAGTTCTAAACCTGAGTTTAACCTTATCCTAAACTAAACTTAAACCCTAACTAACCTAAACCTTAAAATTTAAACCTAAACTATAACAACCCTAAACTTAAAAGATCTTAAACCCAAAACCATAAACTTACCCTAACCCTAAGCTAACCCTAAACCCTAAACCCTAAAAAACCTTAAAGCCTAAATATTAAACCATAAACTCTAAACCCTAAACCCTAACCCTAAACCATAAACCCTAAACCCTAAACCTTAAATCCTAAGCTATAAACTATAAACCCTACACCCTAAAAACCCTAAACCCTAAATTTTAAACCCTAAACTAACCTTAAACCCTAAATCCTAAACCCTAAACCCTAAACCCTAACTTTATCCCTAACCCTAAATCCTAAAGCCAAAAGCCTAAACCTTAGAACCCTATACTATTGTGGTTGGCTATTTTGCCACCTTAGTGTTTGCTGATCAGAATTATTTTTCTAGTTACTTTTGGTTGTCCTTTCTCTCTGGGTTTTGTTCCTACTGCTAAGAGGAGTTGTGTGACCTTAAGGGCTCTTTATTTTTTGGTTGTAGCTTGGAGAACTATTTTCTTATGGATATCTATCCTTTCTTTAGTGCTATTCTAGATGAATGTAATGTTGGATGCTTCTTGATTGTTATATCTTATGAATATTGGGTGTGCCTCCTATGATACTAAGGTTCTATTTTTTCTTTGTGTTCTTAACTGGAAGGTTGCAAACTATTGGTTGGATGTTTTTTGGACTTGGCTGATGCTGAATCTATTAGGGTTCTTGTTTCATCGCTCTAGTTGTTGGATTATTTGTGATCCTAAAGGGATCTTACTTTTTCTATTTTGGCTGCTATATCTAGCTGTTTAAACTGGATTCTCTTGATCTTGGATTTGGATTCATGGCTGCTACTATGACTTTCCCTTGGGATTTTTTAATGTTTGTGACTGAAGGACTCTTTTTGTCTTTCATCTTGATGGTTCTAAGTCTATTGATTGAATCCTTGGCAATCTTGGTGGCTTGCAGGGTGAACTGCCTTGCTGGCTACTTGGATTGGGTGCTCTAGCTAGCTAGTTTCATCAAAAGAGTATTTACTTTGCTATAATTTTTTTGATCTATTTAAGTCTATGTTTGCAATCGGCTACTTACTTTACCATTCTTCTTTTCTAGTTTCTACCTACAAGGATTACCATTTCTGGACTCTTGTTGAACTTCTTCCCTTTTATATTTTGATGGTTTCCTTACTTCCTAAGATTCTTGATGTTAATCTTATTGTTCCTCTGGATATTATTATTTCTAGTTTTTTGCATGTTCGTTTAATGAATGACCTTATCAACTATGGTCTTTCTTTTTTCCTTTATTTGGTCTCTATTTAGTCCTTTTTCCTATATTGTGAGGTTTACTCCTAGCAACTATGTTAGCAATTCTTGGTGGTGTCTTTGGTGGTGCTCCCTCTGGTCTAATGCTTTCCTGGTAGGTTACCTCATTATCTACTTTGCTGAGTTTAATATATCTGACTATTGGGTGTTTTGTGCTTATATTTACTATTTGAAGTTTTATGCAAGTTTGTACGATGATCATCATTAGATAAGGTGCTATAAGAGGTCGACAATGATGGCGATGTTTCCCACTCCTTCTTTGTCGGTAGTGCTATATGTAATTGTAACCCTTCACTTGAAGTTTGGATGCTTACATATGGTGCTGCTCCTTAAGATGATTATAATTGAGCATGAGCCTTTTCTTCATCTTTTTACTTCTTTCTGCTCTTGTATTTTATGCTTAATTAACTATTTCATTATTTATACTCATCCCATTACAAGCTTGTTGCAAATCTCTGGTTCAGGTTGAGAAACTTTTGCTCCTTGATTGTGGTAGTTTTAAAAGGAGCCGAGGAAGTTTGTTGCTGATTTCAAGGATTATTGGGGATCTCTGTTTCTTTTTTTATTAGCATACTTTCATTATCTATTGTATTAGCTAGGGGGCTTATCTCCTTAGGACTTTTTGTAGCTCTTTGAGCATTTGCTTAGAGATTTGCCCCCTTTAAGGACTTTGTACCTTTTCTTTATAGCAATAAAATTTTTCTAACTTCACCAAAAAAATGTCTAAAACCCTAAACCCTAAACCCTAAACTAACCATAAATCCTAAATCCTAAATTCTAAACCATAAACTAACCCCAAACCCTAAAAAACCCTAAAGCCTACACCTTAAACCATAAACCAACCCTAAACCCTAAACCTTAAAAACCCTAAACCATAAAGCCTAAACACTAAACCCTAAACCCTAAACCCTAAACCCTAAACCCTAAACCCTAAACCCTAACCCTAAACCCTAAAAGCCAAAACCCTAAAATGCTAAATCCTAAACCCTCAACCCTAAACCAAGAACCCTAAACACTAAATCTTAAAAACCTAAAAACCTAAACCTTAACTAAATAAAACCTTAAAATAAAATAATTGATAAAATGATTGAAAACCTAAGCCTAAATAAATAAAAATGAGATAAAAGAGCTTACAAGAAGACCAAAAGATAAAATGAGTAAATAAATAAAATGACTAAATAAATAAATAAGCCTAGCTAACTAAAATAAAAATGAATAAAACCTAAATATAATAAACTAAACATAAAATAAAAGAAAATAAGATAAATAAAAGAAACACCTAAACCTAAAAAATGAACTAAAATAAAACTAAAAATAAATAAAACATAAAACTTGAAATGGCCCAAAAAAAAAACTAGCCAAGAAATAAAAATAAAATAAATCCAAACCTAAACTAAAATAAACAAAACTAAAATACATAAAAGCTAAACCTTAACCTAAAATAAACTAAACCTAAAACTAAACTAAATAAAATAAAATAAATTAAAAATAAACATAAACCTAAACTAAAAAATAAAATCTCAAAATAAACCTAAAATAAAATCTTAAAACCTAAACCAAAATAAAAAATAAAAAATAAAACCTAAACATAAACCAATAAAAAAAAATAAAACCTAATCCTAAAAAATAAAATAAAATTCAATTAAAAATAAACCTAAACATAAACTTAAACCTTGAAAATAAATTAAAATAAAAAACCTAAGCTAAAATAAATAAACCTAAAATAAATAAACTAAACTAAATAAAAATAAAAATAATGTAAACTAAACTAAATAAAAAATAAACTAAATATACTAAATAATCCTAAACCTATCAATTTATTTAATTTTTTTAAAAAGACCTTAAACCCTAAACCCTAACCCTAAACCCTAAACCATAAACCCTAACCCTAAATATATTAAATAATCCTAAACCTATCAATTTATTTAATTTTTTTAAAAAAAACCTTAAACCCTAAACCCTAACCCTAAATCCTAACCCTAAACACTAAACTGTAAAGGCATAAACCCTAAAATCCTAAACCATAAACCATAAACCCCAAACCCTAAACCCTAGCCCTAAACCCCAGCCCTATACCCCAAACCCTAAACCTAAAGGTAAAGTAACTAAATATATTAAAAAATAAACCTAAACCATAAAACCTAACAAACCTAAACCTGATCCTAAGCCCTAAGAATGGGCAGAACCTTGACAGTAAGAACATCACCACCAACTTGGCTCAGTCTAGATCTAGTGGCGGAGGAGAAGACAAGGTGGCAATTGTCATAAAGGTGGTGGGGGATGTAGAGGTGATGGTGGATATGGAGGTGATGGTCGAAGCAGCGTTGGTTATGGAGGCGAGAGAAGCGATGAAGGTTACGTCCGTGGTGGTGGCGGAGGAAGAAATAGGGGATGGTGGATCCCCTACTCGTGAGGGGTTTTGATGGGTACTAGAAACCAAGAACGAATCGATCTCCGCTTTTGGAACTATGTCTTTATAGTAGAGATAGTTATAGTTATCTAGGGTTTTTGATTTCCTCTATGCGTGCTCATTTTTGGTCTATGTCGTCACTTATGTCTTAGAAAAATTGTTGTGTTACTTGAACTAAAATAAGTAAACTTTAAATAAATAAACTAAACTAAATAAAAATAAAAAATAAACCTAAATAAAAATAAATAAATAATAAAATAAATAAATAAAAAATAAACTAAATAAACTAAATAAACTAAATAAAGCTAAACCTACTAATTTACTTAATTATTTTTTAAAAAAACCCTAGTCCCTAAACCCTAAACCCTAAACCCTAAATCCTAAACCTTAAACCCTTAAACTAACCCTAAACGCTAAACTCTAAACCTATAACCCTAAACCCTAAACAAAACCCAAAAAACCCTAAAACTAAATAACCCTAACCTAACCCTAACCCTAACCCTAAAACCCTAACACCTAAACCCTAAAACCTAAACCATATGTTAAAACCTAAACCCAAGCCAAACTTTAAACCCCCAACCCTAAACCTTAAAACTTAAATCCTAAAACCCTGTAAAAATAAAACTTACTAAACTCTAAACCTAAAACTTAAACCTAAACTTAAGCCTAAACTAAACCATAAAACATAAACCTAAAAAACCTAAACCTTAACCTAAAAACCTCTAACCCAAAACTTTAAAGCAACTAAACTAAACTAAATAAAACCTAAATAAAATGAATAAAGCCTAAACCAAAATAAAATAAAATATTAAAATAAAATAAAACCTAAAATGAAAATAAAATAAAACTAAAAAAAAAATAAAAATAAATAAATAATGAAACTAAAAGATAAAAAAACCTAAATAAAATAAAAAAATAAAATAAAAACTAAATAAAAACCTAAACCTAAAAAATATACCAAAAAATAAAACCTAAAAATAGAAAAAGAATAAAACCTAAACCTAAAACCAAAAAAATAAAAATAAAAACCTAAACCTAAACCTAAACCCTAAATAAAAAAAACTAAAAATCAACATAAACCTAAACTAAAAAATAAAACCTAAAAGTAAACCTAAAATAAAAACCTAAAACCTAAACCTAAAAAAATAAAATAAAAACCTAAACCTAAACCTAAAAATAAAAAATAAAACCTAAACCTAAAAAATAAAAATAAAATAAACTAAAAATAAACTTAAACTAAAACCTTAACTAAAAAAAATAAACTAAAATAAAAAATGTAAACTAAAATAAATAAACCTAAAATAAATAAACTAAACTACAACATCAACAACAACAACAAGCCATTATCCCACTAAGTGGGGTCTACTACATGAATCCTTCATCTCCATTGTGTCTTATTATGTGTCAAATTCTCATTCAATTCAAGTATACTAAGGGAATTTTTTGTACATCTTAACCATGTCATTTTAGGTCTATCTCTACCTTTCTTAAGATAAGCAAAATCAATGCTTCTACTCTCCTAACTAGGTCATTAGACGGTTGAAGCTTTATGTGGCCAAACCATGTAAGGACACTCTCTCTAATTTTATCTACCAATGGAGAATCCTCATCTCTGCAACCCTTAACTTAGTCTCATGCCTCTTTTTTATTGGCCAACATTCGGCACCATAAATTATTGCAGGTCTTACCACCATCTTATAACATTTTCCTTTAAGTTTAAACAGTACTTTTCTATCACACTATAGGCCAGATGCCTTCCTCCACTCCAACTTGATTTCTACTAATAACATCTCCATCTATTTCACCATCATTTTGAACAATAGAGCCTAAATATCTAAATTGCTCACTCTTTTTAATAACTTATTCGCCTAAAGTCACAACACTAGCACTATAACTTCTATAACTAAAATTACACTCCATAAATAAAATAAACTGAATATTAATAAAAATAAAACTAAATAAAAACTAAAATTAATAAAAAATAAAGTAAATAAATCTAAACCTACCAGTTTACTTAATTTAAAAAAAATATAAAGAAAACCCTAAAAAAACCCTAAAACTAACCCTAAACCCTAACCCTAAACCATAAACTGTAAACTTTAAAACCTTAAACCGTAAACCCTAAACAATAATCCCTAAGCTATAAACCCTAAACCCTAAATCCTAAACCCTAAAACCTACAACCATAAACCCTAAACCCTAAACCCTAAACCCTAAACATTAACCCTAAACCATAAAAACCTAAAACCTAAACCTAAACTAAATAAAACTTAAAAAATAAAATATAAACCTAAACCTAAACCAAAACTTAAACATAAAAATAAAATTAAATAAATAAATAAAAACTAAACTAAAATAAAATAAATAAAAACCTAAACTAAAATAAAGAATAAAATAAACCTAAAAATAAAAAACCTAAATAAAATAAAATCTAAACATAAAATGAAAATAAAATAAACCTAAAATAAAATAAAATAAAAACTAAATAAAACCTAAACCTAAAAATAAATAGAAAATAAAACCTAAACCCTAACTAAAAAAACCAAAACCTAAAATAAACAAAATAAAATAAACTTAAGCCTAAATTAAAATAAATAAAACTAAAATAAATAAAACTTAAAATAAACTATACCTAAACTATAAACTAAATAAAATAAAATAAACTAAAAATAAAATAAACCTAAACTAAAAAATAAAACCTAAGAATAAACCCAAAATAAAAACCTAAAACCTAAACCTAAAAAATATAATAAAAACCTAAACCTAAAAAACAAAATAAAAATAAAGCTAAACTAAAAAAATAAACATAAACCTAAACCTAAACCTAAAAAATAAGCTAACATAAAAAATAAAATAAAATAAATAGACCTATAACAAATAAACTAAACTAAATAAAAAAATAAAGCTAAATAAAATGTAAAAATAAAATAAACTAAAATAAATAAAAATAAATAAATATGACCTACATTTACTTAATTTAAAATAATCCTAAACCTACCATACCTAAAAAACCCCAAAACCCTAAACCCAAATACCTAAACTATCACTAAACTTTTTAACCCTAAACTAAACCTAAACTAATCACTAAACCATCCCTAATCCATCTAACCTATACCCTAAACCCTAAACCTAAACTCCCTAAACCTAAACCCTAAACCTAAAACCCTTAAACTCTTCTAAAACCACAACATAAACCATAAAACCTAAACCTAAACCTAAAACCTAAAACCTAAAATTAAAGTAAATAATACCTACAAATAAAATAAGTAAAAACCTAAACCTAAATAAAATAAAGAAATAATAAATAAAATAAAGATAAACTAAACTAACCTATAAAATAAAATAAAATAAAATTAAAACAAACTAAAATAAAATAAATAAAAAGCTAGATTAAACTGAAAATTAAAATAAAGCTAAGAATAGAAAACCTAAATAAAGAAAAAAAACTAAACATAAAATAAAGCTAAATAAAAACATAAACCTTAAAATAAACCTTAAAGTAAAACTTAATAATAAATAAAAAATAAAACCCAAACCCTAAACTAAAAAGAAAAACTTAACCTAAAATAAAAATAAAATTAACAAAATAAAATAAACCTACATCTAAACTAAAATAAATAAAACCTAACCTTAAACCATAGACTAAATAAAATAAAATAAACTAAAAATAAACCTAAACCTAAAATAAAAAATAAAACCTAAAAATAATCCTAAAATAAAAACCTAAAACCTAAACCTAAAAAATAAAATAAAAACCTAAACCTAAACCTAAAACTAAAAATTAAATCCTGATCCTAAAATAAAATTAAAATATAATAAAATAAGAAAATAAACATAAACCTAAACCTAAACCTAAAAATTAAACTAAAATAAAAAAACTAAAATTAAATAAATAAACCTAAAATAAATAAACTAAATAAAATAAAAATAATAATTAAATCTAAATAAAAATATAAAAATAAACTAAAATAAATAAAAAATAAACTATATAAACTAAATAAACCTAAATAAACTAGTTTACTTAATTTTTTTTTTTAAATCTTAAGCTCTAAATCCTAAACCCTGAACCTTAAACCCTAAAACTAACCTTATACCCTAAACCTACTACCCTAAACCTACAACCCTAAACCCTAAACTGTAATCTTGAACCCTAAACCCTAAAAGCATAAACCCTAAAACCCTAAACCCTAAACCCTAAATAATATAACCTCAACCCTAAAACCTTAATCCCACACCCTAAACTTAAACCAAATGTAACTAAATTAAAAAAAAACATAAATCTTAAAACCTAATAAACCTAATCCTAAACCTAAACCTATGAATGGGCATAACCTTAAAGATATGGACATCATCACAACCAGTCCCAGATCTGGTGGAAGTGAAGGCGAGGAATGCTAGTGGTGGTGGGGATGGAGGTGCTAGTTGATATGGAGGTGGAAGGAGCGATGGAGGTTGCAACCGTGGTGGTGGCGGAGGGAGAGATCGGGGATATGATTGTGGATCCTACTACTCAAGAGGTCGGGTTATTCTGATGGGAATTGGAGAAGCTGAAGAACAATTGATCCGATCTGCTACTTATGGAACCGCGTCTTTACAGTAGAGATGATTCCAGTTATCTAAGATTTTTGATTTGCTCTATTGATTCACAATTTTTATCTATGTCGTCGCTTGTGTCTTAGGAAACTTGGTGTGTTGCAAGGTTGATGAAATCAGAAAGAAGAAATGTTGAATATGAGTTTATTATTTATTAAAAAAAATCATAAACCATAAACCCTAAACTAAAACCCGAACCCTATACCTAAAACCTAAACCCACAACCCCAAACCCTAAATTCTAAAAACCCTAAACCCTAAACCCTAAACTCTAAACCCCAAACCCTCTAAAACCTAAATCTTAAAGCCAAACCTAAACCCTAAACCCTAAACCCTAAACCCTAAACCCTAAACCCTAAACCCTAAACCCCAAACCCTCAACTAACCCTAAACCCTAAACACTAAAAAGCTAAAAACCTAAACATAAACTAAATAAAACCTAAAAATAAAGTAATTAAAAAAATTTAAACCAAAATAAAATAAAATAAAATAAAAGCTTAAACTATAACCTAAACCTAAACATAAAGCTAAACTTAAATATAAAAAAATAAAATAAAAAATAAAAACAAAAATAAAATGAAATAAATAAAAACCTAATCTAAACAAAAAAATCTAAATAAAATAAAAACTAAACCTAAAATAGAAATAAAATAAATCTAAAAGAAAATAAAAACTAAATAAGAATCTAAACCTAAAAATAAAACTTAAAGACAAATAAATAATAAAACCTAAACCCTAAATTTAAAAAAAAAACATTAAACCGAAACTAAAATAAACTAAACTAAAATAAATAAAACCTAAACCTTAAATAAACTAAACCTAAACCCTAAATAAAACAAAATAAACTAGAAATAAACATAAACTTAAAATAAAAAATAATACCTAAAAATAAATCTAAAATAAAAACATAAAACCTAAACCTAAAAAAGTAAAATAAAAAACTTAAACCTAAACCTAAAAATTAAAAAATAAAACCAAAACCTAAAAAATAAAATAAAAATAAAACTAAAAAAAATAAACCTTAATCGAAACCTAAACCTAAAAAAATAAACTAAAATAAAAACCCTAAACTAAATTAAATAAACTTAAAATAAAAAAACTAAACTAATAAAAAATAAAAATAAAATTAAATAAAAATAAAAAAATAAACTAAATTAAATAAATAAAATCTAAATAAACTAAATAAACCTTATCTTTTAGTTTACTTAATTTAAAAAATATAAAAATATATAAAAAATAAAATTTAAAAAAACCCTAAACCCCAAACCCTAAACTTACAACCCTAAACCCTAAACACTAAACATTAAAACCCTAAAAACAAAACCCTAAATAAAACCTATAAGAAACTATCCCTAAACCCTAAACCTAAACCCTAAACCTAAACCTTAAAATAAATCCTAAACCCTAAACCCTAAAACCTTTGACCCTAAACCCTAAACTCTAAACCTCAAACCCTAAACATTAAATCCTAAAAACTTAAAAACATAAACCTAAAATAAATAAAACCTAAAAATAAAATAAATAAAAAAATTAAAACTAAATAAAATTAAAAAATTAAAAAATAAAAACCTAAACTAAAACCAAAACCAAGACCTAAACCTAAAGCTAAGCCAAAACATCAAAATAAAATAAAATAAAAATTAAAACTAAACTAAAGTAAAATAAATAAATACCAAAACTTACCTTAAAAATATAATAAAATAAAAAAAAACCTGAATAAAATAAAAATGAAACTTAAAATAAAAACAAAATAAACCAAAATACACAGAAAATAAAAACAAAACAAAAACTTAAACTTAAAAATAAACCTAAAAATAAATAAAAAATAAAATCTTAACCCTAAACTAAAAAAAAACCTAAACCTAAAAAAACAAAATAAAATAAACCTTAATTTAAAACTAAAATAAACTAAACTAAAATAAATAAAAATTAAACCCAAACCTAAACCTAAAATAAACTAAACCTAAATCCTGAACTAAATAAAATAAAATAAAATAAAAATAATCCTAAACCTCAACTAAAAATAAAACTTAAAAAATAAACCTAAAATAAAAAAAAACTTAAAACCTAAAAAAAATAAAATAAAATGCTAATCCTAGCTTAAAAATAAAAAAATAAAACCAAACCTAAAAAGAAACTAAAAATAAAACTAAATTAAAAATAACAATAAACATAAACCTAAACCTAAGAAATAAGCTAAAATAAAAAACCAAAACTAAAATAAATAAACTAAACTAAATAAAAATAAAAAATTAATCTAAATAAAAATAAAAAAATAAAATAAATTAAAATAAATAAAAAATAAACCTTAACCCTAAACATAAACCCTAATCTAACCCTAAACCCTAAACCCTAAACCCTAACCTCAAACCCTAAATCATAAACCTTGAATAAAGATGTCATTAGTAGTAGATATAAAGAATGACCTAATCCTAACATAATTATGGTAGCTAAATAAAATTATGTCAAGAGACTTTCCCTTGACTACTAGAGATTTGAATACCCTAAACCCTAACCCTAAATCATATGATAATACCATATATTATAGTATAATGTAGCATCATATATTTGAACACGTAGTGATGTGTTTTTGGATGTTATAAGATGTTTTGAAATTTTTTTTAACAAATTAGATGATGAAATTTATTAAATTTGAAGTGGGAATTAGGTTGTAGTACCAAAGGTGTGCTACACCACTTGTAGCCAAAAAAAGTAAGATTTTATGTTCAAAATAAATATTATATCTTGTAGCAAAGTATATCATCATATTTCATAATATATTATTCTGCGCATTTTAAATTCTTTTAGTATTTTATAATCATGCAAATTGACTAGAGTTATTTATGAAAATGTTGATTTATACTTTAAAATGATGGAATTTGGCCAAATTCATAATAGGTAGAGCATGGCATCATAATGTATTGTTTCAATTTAAAATATGTGAGTGATATGACTAAAATATATAGTTTTTTATTATTTAGACTAATTTTATGATTTTTTATCTTAAGCAATCCCTTGTGATGTGATATGCAATATAATATAATATAATATGTCATAGTGTATTATAATATAGGATGCCATAACATAGTGTAGCTTCCTGCATTATAGCATACTATTGTGTATTACTACTTGTTGTTTAGCATATTTTAGTTTGTTATAGTATGATGTAGTAGAGTTTGTATTAGTATAATTCATAAAAATACTGATTTATAGGTTGAGATAATGGAATTTAGCCAAATTTAAGGTAAGCTTTAGGGAACATCATTGGGGGTGTGCTATGGTGTGTCATTTAATCAAAAGAATGGAATTTTGCATCTAAAATAAATTTTCATTTTTGAACCAAATTTAATAATTTTTTTGCTTAAAGTGATTCATTTTAATGTGTAATGTAAGATAATATATTATATGAAAGCATATTAAAATATATTGTACATTACAATATAACTTCACATATATATGAATGTGGTGGTGTATTACTAAATGGCATGGTACATTTTAGTATATTTTACTATTATAATACTTTGGGTCAAAACTCACAAAAATATTAATTTGATGGTTGAATACATTGTTAAGCTTTTGGTTGAAGTATTAAAGGTGTACATAAGAGAAGAAAGAAGATTTGATGAGAATTCCATGCCAAGGACATGGAGGGAGATCCACTAAGGGATCAAACATGCATTGGACATGACTTGTGAGGGGTCTATGTCGAGGGAATAGAAGAAGAAAATTTGTTGGGGATAAATTTTGAATTTGATTTCATTATATGATTTGTGGAAAGAAGATTCGCTGGAGATAAGAATCTATAATCGACTAGGGATTAAGATCGAATCGACTTAAATTTATTTTGTTTGAATTGAAGTGGAGGCATATCCACTAGAGATATAGGCTCGAGTCCGCTGGGGATCGGGTATGAAAACCTTCCACTAGGGAAGCAGGTTCAGGCTATCCACTAGGGATTGGGATTTGAGTTTGATTTCATAGATTTTTTTGGGGATGTATCGACCAGGAATAAGTGTTTGGTTGGATTTCTTTTATCTAGACTATACTGGGAGAGTTGGTTTAATTTGGCTCCACTAGGGAGGTTGGTTTTTAATTTGATTTGTTTGCTTGACCACTTTATATATGATTTGGGGTGCCACTGAGGAGAAGGTGTGGAGAAAATCATATTGGGTTTAATTTAACCTGAGTTAATGTATGGCCCCTGTTAGTGTGCGATGGACCCACTAAGAAGGGGCTATATCAAACCTGACCTACCTCAAGTTTTCAAATCCAAAAGGACAGTCTACCGGCTATGGTAGAGCTAGCCAACCTTATGGGTTTCCTTTCGTTGTACAACGACTGTGCTAGGAAGAAGGTGTAACAGGCTTACATCTTCCAAAGCAAAGAACAACAAGTAGGGTGACCTTTTGGATGCAATTGAACCTGACTTAGGCAATGCATTTGGGGACTTATGTCAACTCAAAAGTAGTCAAGATTAATATTATCTTAATTTCATGTAATTAGATATGGTTTGTTTAGTTTAGTTTGATTTTGAATTGAAGGCATATCCACTAGGGATGTGAGTTCAATTAATTTTGATAAATTTAATTTACGGACCATGTCGGTGAGCGATGGACCCATTGAGAAGGGGCTATATCGTACTTATCCTTTCTCAAATTTACAAATCCAAAGATAGTGATACGGTGGGTAGCTAGCCTAAGGGGTTGTCTTTTTCTTGTGTGCTAGGAAGAAGTAGTATACTTACATCTTCTAAAGAAGGGAACAACCACTAGGGTGACCTTATGGTAGCACAAAAAATTGAACCCAACTTAGAGGCGACTACTAAGTGAATGTCGTTGGAACTTATATCTACTCAAGAGCAGTCAGGAGATTCCTATAAGGAGTTTTGATGACACTGCCCTAAAGATAGGATGCCTACTTGGGAAAAGGTACTGGTGTGTTTTGCTTCATTGTGGGTGCAAGGATTGGACGGATATTATGTGAATCTCATCACATTGCAGTCTTGAGTTAAGAGAATTATTCCTACCCCTGCCTTTCCTAGAATAGTCATAAAATATTGATTTATAGGCTGAGATGATGGGATTTGGCCAAATTTAAGGTAAGCTTTAGGGAATATCATTGGGGTGTTCTCTGTGTCATTTAATCAAAAGAATGGAATTTTGCTTCCAAAATAAATGCTCATTTTTCAACCAAATTTTATAAATTTTTTGCTTAAAGTGATTCATTTTAAGGTGAAATGTAAGATAATATATTTTATGAAAGCATATTAAAATATATTGTACATAATAATGTAACTTAACATATATATGAATGTGGTGGTGTGTTATTAAATGTTATTGTACATTTTAGTATGTTTTACTTTTGTCATAATACATTGGGTCAAAACTCACAAAAATGTTAATTTGAAAGTTAAGATGGAAGAATTTGGCCAAATTCACGGCACACACCAAGAAGCAACATGAAAATTATTCTATTTTGTACCATTTATAATAGAAAATAACTATTTTACATCCAAAATGAACATTATTCATATTTTGAGAAAATTTTGTTATTTGTTCCTTTTAACTGATTTTAATGAGATGTTAGATATATTATATTATAGAAAATTATAATATAACATCATATAGTATAATATAATATAGTGTGTTAATTCACACTATAATATGTTTAGCATGATGTTGTATAGTTAGTTTGAGCTTGCACCATCACAAATCATAAAATGTTATTTACAATGTTAAGATGATGTAATTTTAATGAATACATTGTTCAACTTTTGGTTGAAGTATTAAAAGTGTACATAAGAGAAGAAATAAGATTTGATGAGAATTCCAAGTCAAGGACATGGAGGGATATTCATTAAGGGATCACACATGCATTGGACATGACATGTGAGGGGTCTATGTCGAGGGCATAGAAGAAGAAAATATTCTAGGGATAAATTGATAAGAATTTATAATCCATTAGGGATTAAGATCAAATTGACTTTAATTTGTTTTATTTAAATTGATTTGGAGGCATATCTATAAGAGATCTGGGTTCAAATTGATGATGGGGGGTATATGAACCTTCCACTGGAAGCAGTTTGCTATCCATTAGGGATTGAGATTTGAGTTTGCTTTCATATATTTATTTGGGGAAGTATCCACTAGGAAGAAGAGTTTGGTTGGATTTCTTTGATTTAGACTCTTCTAGGGGAGTTGGATTAATTTGGCTCCACTTGGGAGGTTGGTTTTGAATTTGATTTGTTTGCTTGACTAGTTTTATATGATTTGGGGCTTTATTGGGGAAAAGGGTGTGTTTTAACACCACTGGGGAAAATTATATTGGGTTTAATTTAATTTGAGTTAATGGATGGACCACTGGTATGATGGACCCGAGAAGAGGCTATATCTGACCTACCTCAGTTTACAAATCCAAAGGGATAATCTACCGGCTTTGGGCTAGAGCTAGCCATCCTAAGGGGTTGCCTTTCAGTGTGCAATGTTTGTGCCAGGAAGAAGGCATGGTAGACTTACATCTTCCAAAGCGAGGAACAATCACTTAGTTGACCTGTTAGATGCACAACAAATTGAACCTGACCTAGGGCGACTACATAGTGAATGTTGTTGGGGACTTATGTCAACTCAAAACTAGCCAGAGTTAATTTTATTATAATTTCATGTGATTTGATAAGGCTTGTTTGGTTTAGTTTGATTTTAAATTGAGGCATATCGGATGTGAGCTCAATCAAGTTTAATAGATTTATGGACCATGTCGTAAGGTGTGGAAAGTGGGGCTATATCGAACTTGTCCTATCTTAGATTTACAAATCCAAAGGGATAGTCTACTAGGGTAGAGCTAGCCAACCTAAGGGGTTGTCTTTTGGTGTCATGCTAGGAAAAAAAGCAGACTTACATTTTCTAAAGCAGGGAACAATAGCTGAGGTGACTTGTTGGTAGCACAACAAATCGAACCTGACTTCGGGGTGACTATTGAGTGAATGCCGCTTGGGACTTATATCAACTCAAGAATAGTCAGACGATTCCTATAGGGAATTTTTCTAACACTGCCCTAAATATAGGATACCTGCATCGAAAAAGGTACCACTAGGGATGTCCTCTTAATCCACAAGTGAATATATATTTCATTTATATGTTTGTGTGGACCCTGTTGGTGTGCGAGGGACCATATTGAGAAGGAGCTATGTCGGCCTTGACCTATCTCAAATTTACTGGACTAAGGTAGAATATGAACATCCATAGGATAGATTCTCCAACCACTGGGGTGGTTACTAGGAAAGGGGAACTGTCTAATCTGATAGTAACCTAAGTTGTGTCTAAATGGGGTCGCAAAGGAAGTGATCCAAAAATAGTGACCATAGGGGAGGTGCTGCTAGGGGTGTTATCCTGAGCCTTGGAAAAGAAAACCTATAGGTGTACAATGGCTAATTCAAGGAGAAAGCATAGTAGACTTACAGTGTATCCTTCAAGAGAGAAGGTACCTAAGGTGCGAGTGAAATGATCTGGAAAGAAAGCATCTAGGCTTAAAACTTTGAAGTTGAACTGATCATCGGGATAGTCTGTCGTCAGCAGGATAGATGTTATTTAACGTTGAGTAACTACTGAGCGGGGAGCCTCGAGGAAGGACTAGCCTAAGACTTAAAGCAGTCAGGAGAGGGACCCTCTAGGGGACTTATCCTAAACCTCAAATATACTTGGCAATGCATGAAGGCTAATCCAAGAAGAAAGCATAATAGACTCACATCCTCTTAAATGAAGCCAACATGAGGTAGCTTACTGGCCATGCAATAAGGCCTACCAAATTAACAAGGTTGTCATCGTTCTGTAATGGCCAAGTAAAGAAGGAAAGTGTAGCAGACTTACATCCACCAAAGCAAGAACACCACTAGGGTGACACACTAACAGGGTGACACATTAGCCCGAACTAGAGCAACTATTGAGTGAGTGCCACTAGGGGTGTTATCTCAACTCAAAGCAGCTCGAGACAAAAGATATGTGTTTGTTTTATTTGTTTGTGTTTAGTTTATCTTTGTGTTGTGTTGATGAAGGATAGGACACCTCTTAGGTTCCTTACACCTACCTTAAACACATCATGGCGGATTTTCAAACATGAATACTTTCAACATGGAAGAGATTGAATTTGAAATATAATTCTCATTGATGATAATTATTTTCAAACATGATTTATAATATTTCTTTAAGTAGATCCCATTGATTGGAAGCATAGGGTGCTCTCCCTTTTGATTAATAACCTGATAAGATCCTCCTTAGTAGGCCTTCTCTATGGAAAAAGGGCCTTCCCAAGTAGGTTCAAACTTACCTCCCATCTTACGATGTGCAACAATAGGTCTCCTCAGAACTAAAATAAGCTCTCCCACTTGAAAAGCTCAAGGATGGACCAACTTGTTGTGAGCTTGAATCATTTTAGCTTTTGTACAAGGTTTTGGCATGCCCAGCTCTCTTCCAAACCTTGAAGCTCTTCTAACGGCTTGGCATTCTACTCTATTGTTATCTTGCTACCCAAACTATCCTTAGTGATGAGTCGACTTAATGGTAGAAGGGCTTACACTAAGAGAAAGAGTAGGCGAGTTGGAGTTCTATATGTGATGCGTAGGCCAACAACACTTCAACTAACTGCTCATTCCACTATCGCTCCTTATTATCGAGTGTCTTCTTTAGTATTTGGATGAGAGTTTTATAGAATGCTTCTACTAAGTCATTTTCTCTCAGGTAGTTGATGGTATAATATCTCCAATCTATGCTATGTCTCCGGGAAAAGTTGTTGATCTTGGTGCTCTTGAATGCAGTACCATTATCAGATATAATTCATCGAGGCACTCCAAAGCTATATACAATATGGTTCCTTAAAAACTAGAGCACATGCTGAGATGTCACCTCTCTGAGTAGAATTACTTTTTCCCATTTGGAAAAGTAAAAGAGTGCCTAAGTTGAACCATGAACCTTAGAAGAAGGATCAATTGGACCCACTATGTCGATACCCCAACACTCGAATGGCAATGAGGCCAATGTAGGATGTAGAAAGTTGTTGGTGTAGGACAACATGTATTTGACATTGGTGGCTTTCTAGCAATATCCAATCTTTGATCATCGACGACCAGTAGTATCCTAGTATTTTGATCTTGACTTTTATTTTTAGACCAGATTGGTTGGCTCCACATAATCCTGAGTGTACCTCATTCATGATCTTACGGGCTTCGTGCTTGTCTAAAAAATGTAACCACATATGATCATAAGAAAATTGATAGAAGACACCAACCACAAGAGTGTAAGAAAGTGCTATCTACTTCATCTAATGAGCTTGGGACTTCTCTTGAGGTAGTTTGCCTTTATTTAGGTAATCCATGAATGTTTTCCTCCAATCTAACTCCTCATCCTTTCAGCAACCTCCCCTTCAAGAGAGTACTTTTTGATGAGTTCAATATCAATAAAAGAGGAGACTTGTCTATTTAGACATTTATTGATATGGACTCATTTTTCGGACAAGTTAATTCCTTGGAAAGCTTGGCTAAAGCATACGCTATGGTGTTCTCTCCATGATGAATCTTATAAATGGTAACTGCTTGGATTTGGGCCAACAACTCCATGGTGTACTTATGGTAATGATGGAGCTTAGGCTCTATAACCTTATAGGACCTAGTGATTTGGTTGATAATTAGTTGAGAATCCCCAAAGATGTTGATGTTATGGATTCTTAGAAACTAACCAAACCCAATTAGAGCCTCATATTCGTTGTTGGTACAAGGATTAGATAGATGATATAAGAATCTCACATATGTTTAGAGTTAAGAGAAATATTCTTACACAAGTGGAGAGTCAACAAGAACTGGGTGTCGCTAAGAAATCTGCTTGTCCTTTCAGGAGGACGAAGGTAATGTCAAATTACGAGAGGATCATGGATTATCATGCCAACCGTCCAGATAGCATCGGTGTCATGAGATACTATAGTGGATTGATCCTAGAGATTAAGTTCACCTTACAAGGAAGCATGTAGTGCTGCAACTTTTGGGATGCAAAGATTAAAGCTAGGCAATGCATCTCAATGGGTGAAAAATTAGCCTTAGTAGGGATTAGATGATGGCTGAGATAGTAGAGTGTGTTTTCATTTGCTTCATCATTGGCATGGGCCAACAAAGAACCAAGGGAGTCATCTAATGCAAAGTAAAGTATGAAATAGAGCACTAGAGCAGTGTCATGGTAATGCTTGATGTCTTCAAAGGCATGCTCATACTTGCTTAACTTGGCATCCTTTTGACAAGTCTTTGAGAATGGAATAACATCTTCTAGGTTGGATATAAAGTGTCTTGGATATACCACCAGGAATGATCTCGAGTTGAGTTAAACTTTTAAGGGGTGGCATTTCTAATATCACCTTGATCTTCTCGATCGATTGATTCCCATGTTAAAAACAAGGAATTTCCCTCAATGCACACTTTAGGGGTTCATTTTAAGGTTAAATTCTCTTAACTGTTTGAAAACTACTCTCAAGTAAAAGAGATGGCCTTCCTTTTCTCTACTTTTGACACAAGATCAATGACATAACACACGACTTGATGAATGAGTTCGTCGAAGATTTGAGTCTAAAATATAATAAAAGTCTAAACTAAAACCTAAATTTAAAACTAAAAATAAATTAAAATAAAATAAAATAAAAACCTAAACAAAACTTTAAAATAAAATAAACCTAAGAATAAAAAACTTAAATAAAATAAAAACTAAACATAAAATAAAAAAAATAAAATAAACCTAAAATAAACCTAAACTAAAATAAAATAAAAACTAAATAAAAAAATAAAACCTAAAAAATAAACCAAAAAATAAATAAAAATAAAACTTAAACCCTCAACTAAAAAAAAAACTAAACTTAAAATAAAAAAATAAACAAAATAAATAAACCTAAACCTAAACAAAAATAAACAAAACTAAAATAAATAAAACCTAAACTTAAACCTAAACCTAAACTAAAAAAATAAAAGCCTAAAACCTAAACCTAAAAAATTAAAAGAAAAACCTAAACCTAAACCTAAAATAAAAACTAAACCTAGAAATAAAATAAAAAAAGCTCAACTAAAAATAAACCTAAACATAAACATAAACCTAAAAAAATAAACTAAAATAAAAAATAAACTAAAATAAATAAACTTAAAATAAATAAACTAAACTAAATAAAAATAAATAATAAACCTAAATAAAATAAAAAATAAAATAAACTAAAATAAATAAAAAATAAATTAAATAAACTAAATAAACCTAGACCTACCACTTTACTTAAAACTACCTAAACCTTAAATCCTAAACCTAAACCTAAACAGACAACCCTAAACACTTAAAACCCTAAAACTTAACTAAATAAAGTAAATAAACCTAAACCTATTGGTTTACTTAATTTAAAAAAATCCCTAAACACTAAACCCTAAAATTAACCCTAAACACTAAACCTACAACCCTAATCAATAAACCCTAAATCCTAACCTCTAAAAAACCCTAAACCCTAAACCCTAGACCTTAAACCCTAAACCCTAATCCTTAACCCTAAACCCTAATAGCATAGTCCTTAAAACCTTAAACCATAAACCCTACACCATGAACCCTAAATGTTAAACCCTAAACCCTAACCCTAAACCTTAAACCCTAAACCCCAAACCCTAAACCTAAAACTAAAGTAACTAAATAAATTAAAAAATTAACCTAAACCCTAAAATGTAATAAACCTAAACCAAAACCTAAACTTTAAAAATGGGCATAACCTTGACAGCAGGAACATCACCATCAACTAGGCTTAATCTAGATCTGGAGGTGGGGGCAAAGGCTGAGGTAGCGGTGATCGTAGTGGTGGATGGGGATCTAGAGGTGTTGGTGGATATGGAGGTGGTGCTCAGAGTAGTGGTGGTTATGGAAGTGACAAAATTTATAAGCTGGCAGTGGTGGTGGAGGAGAGGATATGATGGTGGATCCTGCTCGAGAGGCGAGTGGTTGAATTGGAGAAACGAAAACCAACTGATATCTGATGAAACAGTGTCTTTCTAATAGAGACAGTTCTACTTATTTAGGGTTTTCAATTTACTCTATGCGTGCTCATTTTTTATCTCTGTCGTCACTTGTGTCTTAGAAAACTTGGTGTGTTACTTGGTTGATGAAATTGAAAAGAATAAATGTTGAATACTAATTTGGTCACTGTTAAAAAAAAGCCAAAAAACCTAAACCCTAAACTAAACCCTAAACCCTAAATTAAAATGTAAACCCTAGAACTAAAACCTAAACCGTAAACTAAACCTAAACTACCCAAACCCTAAAACCCTAAACCATAAACTAATCTTTAAACACTAAACCTAAACCCTGCACCATAAAATTAAAACCTAAAACCCTAAATTGACAACTCTAAACCTACCCTAAACCCTAAACCTAAACTAAACCTAAAAACACAAAACCTAAACTAAATAAAAACTACTAGTTTGCTTAATTTTAAAGAAAAACCTAAAATAAACTAAACTCTAAACCTCTAAACCTAAAGATAAACCTATAACTCTAAAAATAAACCTAAATACTAAACTTTAAAATCCCTAAATCTAAACCCTAAACCTAAACCATAAACCTTAAACCTAATCCTTAATCCTAAACCTAAAGCATAAACCCTAAAATCTAAACCCTAAACCTTACACCTTGAACCTAAACCTAAAACCCAAAAACTTAAAACTAAATATAAATTAAAATAAACCTAAACTGTAAAACCTAGTAAACTTATACTTAAACCTAAACCCTAAGATTGGGCATAACCTCTCTAGATCAGGTGGAGGGCAAAGGCTATCGTGCGGTGGAGGGGAACTAGAGGGGTGGATCTGAGGTGATAATGAGGCGGTGATGGTTATTAAAGTGACAAAGGTTTTAGATATGGTGGTGGAGGGGAGATCAGGATATTATGGTGGATCCAATTGGAGAGGTCCTTAAATGGAAAAAACTAAAAGAATGGATCCGACTTTATAAACTGTCTTTATAGTAGAGATGGTTCTAATTATCTAGGTTTTGATTTGCTCTATGCATGCTCATTTTTTATCTATGTGTAACGTGTCTTAGAAAATTTGGGTGTGTTACTTAGTTAATGAAATTGAAAAGAATAAATGTTGAATCAATTTGTTGTTAAAAAAAACCATAATAAACCCTAAATTAAAATGTAAACCCTAGACCTAAAACATACACTAAAACCTAAACCCTAAACTAAAACCTATAAATCCTAAACCCTAAACACTAAAGCTAAACCCTAAACTCTAAAACCCCTAAACTGCCACCCTACACCCTAAATTGAACCCAAAACCCTAAACCACACAAATCCTAAACCCTAAACCTCAAACCCTCAACTAACCCAAACCTAAAAGCTAACTGACCTAAATAAAATAAACTAAAATAAAATAAAATAAAATAAAATCTAAACCAAAATAAAATAAAAAACCTAAACTAAAACCTAAACCTAAACTAAACCTGAAAATAAAATGAAAAATAAAAATAACTAAAATAAATAAATAAAACCTCTAAATTAAAAAATAAAAAATAAATAAAGTAAACTAAACCTAAATAAAACCAAAACCCTTAAAAACTAAACAATAAACCTAAACTTTAAACCTAAACCATAAATTTGCCTAAACTAAAAAAACTAAACCTAAATAAAATTAAATAAACTAAATTAATAAATCTATCTTTAAAAATGCTTAAACCTAAACTCTAAACCTAAACAAACTAAAAAAACCTACAACCAAACCTAAACCCTAAACCAACCAAAATTCTAAACCTAAATTAAAACCCTAATCCTTAACCTACTAAAAAGCATAGACCTAAAACTCACAAACAAACTATGAACCCTAAATCCCAAACCCCAAACCCAAAAACCTAATCCAAAAGTAAATAAATAAATTAAAAATAAACTTTAATAATAAAACCTAATAAACTTAAACCTAAACCTAAAAATAAGAATGGGCTTTGGGGATCAATAAAGCTCGGTTTAGATCTAGGAGGCAAGGTGGGCTGGAGGTGTTGAGGGGTATCGGATCTTTGGTGGATATGGAGGTGGTGGTCAAAGTAGTAGTGGTTATGGAAGCAATGGTGGTTACAGCCGTGGTGGTGGGTGAGGGAGATCGGGAAATGATGGTGGATACTGAGAGGCTGAGTGGTTCTGCTGAAGAGAATGGCCAATTCTACTAAACCTTAACAAACCCTAACAAACCCTAACAAACCCTAAACCTTAAACCTAGAAAATCATAAACCCTAAATAAATAAACCTAAACCTACTACTTAATTTTTTTTAAAAAACCCTATACCCTAAATCCTAAACTCTACACCCTAAATGCTAAACCCTAAACCTATAACCCTAAACCCTAAACCCCTAAACTAAACCCAAAATCTAAACTAAACTAAAATATAAACTCTAAACTCTAAACTAAACTCTAAAAAATCTAAAATAAATTAAATCTAAGTAAAAATAAACTAAACTAAACTAAACTCTAAACCCCAAAAGCCAAAAAAAAATTGCTCTCCTCCTCTTTCCTCTATTAGTGCTCTCAATTGTGATTTCCTTTCATTTTCATTACCGATTTTGATCATTCTCGATCATAATTTTCCTATTTGTCTCGGTGTGAGTTTCCCTTTTTTAATGGCGGAGGAGCTACTTTCAATTTGAACCAACTTGAGGCGTCTAGGCATCGATTTACATGGAATTATGGATCCAAAATCATATTATTGCTTAAGTCCTTCAAGGATGCATTATCCGGTAAGAATCTTTCCCTAATGCTTGAATGATCTCAACCTCATTTATGATATGTGCTCAATCTAGATGTGGAAAAGTTGGTGAAGCCTTTGAATTCTCTTTAGTGGGAAATTTTCCTTTCCAACTCGATAACATCCAATCATTTTTTCATAGCCTTAAACTTTTAGGCATTTTCACTATAGGATTGATTGATCCTAGGCATATTTTAATTCAACTCTCTAATGACTTAGATTAATCAAGAGTCTTTTCCTGCCGCTCTTACTTTGTGTTTAATTATCAAATGTAACTTCTAAAATGGTCTCTTCTTTTTGATATAAAATAGGAATCCCCAATTGTTCCTATATGGCTAGCTCTTCCTAATATGAGAATACATTATGTTACACATCAAGTTCTCTTTACAGTTAGGGCTCTCTTTGGTTGGCCTCTTCAAATTGATCAGGCCACCGCTGCGAGATCATGGCCTTCTGTTGCTCATATTTTGGTTGAGATTGATATTACTAAAAGGCATCCTAAAGAAGTTTGGATCGGCTCTAAGAAATTTGGTTATAATTAAAAAGTGAATTTCCCTATTTTTTGCACACATTGTAAGATACATGGCCATGATCAATCTGAATGTTTTATGTTGCATCCTCATCTTAAAAAGAATAAATTGTCGGATCCTAATCCTAGTCTATCAAATGAAAGAATCAATAAATTTGCTTATGTGCCTAAAGTCACTCCAAATGGGAATCATCCCCCTACCCCTACTCCTTTTTTATCCACTGATTTGCCTATTGGAGAGCAATCTGAGCATGTTACAAATAATTCTTCTGAGATTTGTGAGGAGGCTAATGATAACTTACTTAACATTGCTACTAATTGTAATAATTTGGCTCCTCAAGACAATACCTTCACACATTCTAACCTACCCCTTTTGGCTAGTGAACCCGAGGAGACAAATTCTAAAATTGATCGTTTGATGAAAGAGAAAAATCTAAAAATTGTTGATCCTTTGATGATGGAATAAAATTTGAAAAGTAATTCTAAAAATGAGCATGAAATTTGTGATATTAATGGCATCACAATCTCTCCTTCTACCACCCTTCAGAGTGATACACATGCTAACCCTCTCTCTCAACTTAATTCACCAAGAAGGGAAATTACCATTAGAATCCTTTGATGGTCCTATTCTGAATATGACAAATCTCTCTCGATGGGGATACTTTGGACAAAGAAAGACCTTTTCAAACTATTTTAAAAAAATCCCTTAAAACTAGAATATTCACTCCAATAGATACTAGACTTCTCTCTTAAATAACTCTACTTTTCTTTTCTTCTTGCTTTTTATTTCTTTAGTTATCTCTTTTCATTTCCTTTATTTTTTATTATGATCAATTTACTTATTTGGAATGTTAGTGGTATTGGGACTCTCATTGTCCGCAACCATTTAAAAGTCTTTGCCTTACTCATAACATAGCCTTACTTGTTGTTATTGAACCATTCATACACTCTTCTAAGATCAACCATGTTGCTAGAATGCTTGGCTTTCAAAATTTCTATTATAATATTAGCGATAAAATTTAGTATTTTTGGAATAATTTAGTCAACATCTCTATCCTTGATGATCTTCAACAATTGGTTAATGTCCACATCTCATTGGGTGAATTTTCTATTCTTGGTTTCTTTATTTATGCTTCTTGTAATAGAGCTGGTAGGAACATCTTTTGGGATAACTTAAGAACCTTTGCCTCCTCGATCAACAAACCCTGGTTGGTTGGGGGTGATTTCAACACTATTCACTCTTCCTCGAAAAGAAGGGGAGGTTGCTCTCCTAACATTCATTCCATGGAAGAATTTTCTAATATGATTCTTGATTGCAATCTGATTGATTTTAGCTTTATGGGCTCCGACTATATGTGGCATAACTCTAGACTCTGGCAGTAGCTTGATGGGACTCTTTTTAATTCTCTTTGGATCAATCAATGGTCCATTACTTCTGTTGAACATTTGAGCAAAACTTTTTTTGATCATGCTTCGCTTTTGATTTCTGTCCAAAATCCCTCCAGTAGATTATCCTCCCCCACTTCTTTTAGATTCCAAAATATGTGGATCCAACACATTGATTTCATAAATGTTGTATCCATTAACCGGATGGCCCCTCTTCATCCCGATAATTCATTAAGGGTATGATTCTCTCTAGCTTAAGCTTAAAGGCTTAAACAAAACCTAAATTGGTGGAACAAGCATCATTTTAAAAATCTTTTGGCAATCTCAAAATATGGAACAATTAGTTTATTCTCTTGAAGATGCTATTGTTTTTGACTCTAAACTTGAGTTGAATGTAGCTAAAGATAACTTGGTTAAATATCAACTGGCGGCAAAGCTAGCAAACATATTGATGGTGACAAATACCGGTACTTCTATGCTCTTTTCAAAAAAAGAAAGTCTTAAACTCTATTAAAAAGTTAAAAATGATAACGGTGGATCACAGATAATAATGATATTAAAGATTTTCTCATACATCATTTTAAAATTTATTAGATAACAACCCTTCCTTAGAAGCTCTTTCCAACTCACACGATTCCGATTAATAATGATGACAACCACATGCTTTCGAGATTGGTAATATTCTCAATAGCATGAACACGATTATATTGTCTCGAAGGCTACGACTCAATTTTTTAGCATTGTTGGCCTATTATTAAGTCTAACCTTATTGATGCTGTCATTGATTTTTTTGATGGAAATCCTTTACCTAGATACTTTTTGAGCACTTCCATTGATCTCATTCCCAAAATTAATAATCCTGAATCTTGGGGCGATTTCAGACTTATCAGCCTTTGCACCTTCTTTCATAAACTCATTGCTAAATTAATTACCAATAGAATTAGTTCTTTCTAAAATTATTTCACCTAACCGGCTTTGTTAAAGGTATAGCTATATTACATTCTTCTTGCCCAACGATTCATGACATTGATGCTTCTACCAGAGATGGTAACATCCTTTTCAAACTGGACATCTCTAAAGCTTTTAACAACCTCTCTTAGAATTTCCTCTTCCAAATTATTAATTTGTTTGGTTTTTCTGACTATTTTATCCGCCTCATTAAAAATTGTATTACCAATGTTTGGTTCTCCGTTATCTTGAATGGTGAGTCCCTTGGTTTTTTCCCTTTGATGCATGGTTTGAGACAAGGAGATCCCTTATCACCCTCTCTTTTTATTATTGCTGTTGAACATCTTTTCAGGAGCCTTAATGATCTTTTCAACAATAATCCCAAAGATGTTTTTTTAGAACTCAAGGTGGTCTTCCTCTCTCATCTTAGTTTTGCTGATGACTTCATAATCTTTTGCAATGCCTCTATTCATCACATTAAAACTATTAAGAATATTTTAAATAAATTTGGTAATGAAAGTGGTCTTTTTCTTAACCAAGGTAAAAGTATTTTCATTCCTTCCTCTAAAATCCCTAGTAATAGGATCAACCAACTCTTGAGAATTACTAACTTTCAGCAACAACAACTTCCTATTAAATATCTTGGTGCTCTGCTTTTTAAAGGTCAGAAAAGATCACATCTCTTTGATGAGCTAATCCAAAAAATCTATAATAATATTTCTATTTGGGAATTTCATTTACCCTCTTTTGGTGGTAGGCTCACTTTGATTAAGAGCACCCTTAACTCCATGCCTCTATATCTCATTCAAACCATTGTGCCGACCAATTCTACCATTAACAGAATTGAGCGCTCCTTAATAAATTCTTCTGGGGTTCTAACAATTCTTCTTAAAAGAATGCATTGGACCTCTTGGTATAAAAGCTGTGACACTCTTGCTGAAAATTGTCTTGGATGTAAGCCAATCAAGGAAGATATCACTGCTTTTTCCTATAAACTATGGTGGAATTTTAGGAGCAACAATAGTCTTTGGGCTAAAAATCGCCCGGGTAAGCACCCTCTCTTTGAGAGGGAGACTCTCCTATTTGGAAAAGACTTTGTTCCATCAAATGGGAAGTCAATATTTAATATCTTGCTTGGATTAACTCACCTCTTTCTTTTGGCAAGATAACGGGTGGGGTGGGTCCATTGATGACTTACTTTCTACCCATTCCACTATTGCTGTTAAAGTGAACTCTTTCTGGCAGAATAATATGTGGAACAATAGTAAGCTTATTGATTATATTCCTTTCTCTCTTTTAAATAAGCTTACTACTATTCCTATCATTCCTAGTAATCATGATCAGATCCATTTTAAGCTTTCTCAAAACGGTGACTTCAACCTTAAAAATGTTTGGATTCAATATAAAGAAGCTCATGACTTTTCCAATGTGTTTTTCAAAATTTGGAATAACACTATTCCTATTTCTTATTCTATTTAACTTGGTTGAAAAACTTCATGACTCCTTGATGTAGGGTAAAGGTTTTTACTTACCTTCAAAATGTTATTCGCTTTCACATTGAGAATGTGAATCATGTTTTTTTGTTAGCCATTGCATCCAAACTTTGATTTGGTATGATGATCTCTTTAACATTGATAAATTCAATGGCTCCTTAACTTTATAACAACTTCTTGAAGTTTATTTTGAAAACACTATTAAAGGCCACATTAAAGTCATCACTACTATCACTCTTATTTGGTTCATATGGATGGACAGAAATGATGCAAGACATCGTGGGACTCCTATAAACCACATGAGGATAATTGCTAGAATTAAAAATAAAATCTGTAACTTGTTTAATGCCAATTTAATTAACTACAATCAATTTAAAGGTTGTAAATTTGTGACCAATAAACTGGGCTTTAACTTGCTGGATCCACCCAACTGTAAGGATGACAAGATTGTTTATTGGGTAAAACCTTATGCTAATACTAATTAACATTGATGGCTCTATTTCTTAAAATGCTTCTGGTTGTGGTGGCATTTTCAAAAAATTTAATGGTAAAGTCTTATGGGCTTTTGCTTACCCCCTTAATACTTGCTATGTTCCTTTTGCTGAGCTAATGGCAGTTTACAAAGCTATTGAGATTTTCCTTCAAAAAGGTTGGCTGAATATTTGGATTGAGGTGGATGCCCTGTTACTGATTGATCTTTTATCTTCCACCAAAATGGGAAATACAGAATTGTACTACCTTCTAAAGCAGACTAGAGCTCTCCTCTCTCAACTCTATTTTAAAATCACTTATGTATGGTGTGAAGGTAATGCATGTGCTGATTACCTTGCTAATCTGGGTGCTAGATTAGATGGCATAAAATTCTTTGATCAACTTACACTTCCTAAACATTTGCATGGTTTGGTTAATTTGGACAATACTGGACTCCCTTACCTCAGAAATTAATCCATCCTATTGGTTTGGACTGTTACTTTACTTGTTTAACTGCATGATCAACATCTATTTAGTTTTGATGTTTCTCTAGATTTTTGGATGCTAATTCTGTTACCCCTTTTCGGTTAGTTCTTGATCTTTTGGCATCTGGTTGGATTACTTACCCTAACCTTATTTGGGGTTTCTTTATTATTTTCATTGAAACCCTTTTGGTAAGGTTTCTCTCTATTTGGGAGATGGATTATTTTATGCTTTTCTTTCTACTTCTAGACGACTTCTTGCTATCATTATTCTATTTATGGGTCCTATTGTAATTTTCCATTATATGATTAAGTGTTTTTTCTCTTTTCTTAATGAAATTTATTCATGGCCTCATGACTTTCTCTCATTATGTAATTGCTATAATTTTGTACCTTCATGGCGCTCAATTTATCTATCTTTTCTCTCTTTAATAGGGTTGTGCCCCCTCCTATGCTATCTAACCTCACCTCCATTACCTGTATGGAGAGAAACTATAATAACCTTGCTATTATTATTGTTTCCTTCTACGATGGGATTTTATTCTTGATTTCATTTCAGCCTATTTTTACTGGTGATGTTGGCTTACCTGCTGGTCTATTTTTCTTTATCTTGAAGGATTTCAATGATGGTTTTTTCTTGAACCCCTTTCGAGACTATGTTGTCTCCCTGTTCCTTACTGATTTATCTTATTGTGGGTGCAACAATTGTTTTGTTGTTTTAATTGTTGGATGTTGGATTATCAGGTCTTTAGTCCAGATTGGGGTTATTTTATTGTCTTTGCTATTTTTGCGGCGGGCTAGCTTATCATCGATATTTGTGGACTACTTAATATTTTATTATCTATTCTTGTGTAGATCCCTGTGTTATCTTATATGCTATCTATTCGAATATGGTTTCAATGGTTAATTATTTGTTGTCTTGGCTGTTTGTTGTCTTGGTTATTTCCTGTCTTGGTTTTTCTGATTGTTCTTGCTAATATCATCTCCCCAACCTGTATGGAGAGACATTATTATACCCTTATTATTATTATTATTATTTTTTCCTTCCAGGATTGGACTTTCTTTTTGTCTTCTTTCCAGTCTACTTTTACTAATGATATTGGCTTAACTGCTGGTCTACTTTTCTTTGTCTTGAAGGATTCCAATGTTGTCTCTCCTTTGAACCCCTTATGTGCCTATGTTGTATCACTATTTTATTTTAATTTATCTTATGGTGGGTGAAATAATGGCTTTGCTGTTTTATTTGATGCCTGTGATTATGCTACTACCTACTTGGTTACTAACTAATGCACTCTCTATTTATGGTGGCTTTATGGCTGTTATTCTTGTCTTGGTTATTTGTTGTCTTAGTTTTTCAGGATTCCAATGTTGGCTCTCCTTTGAACCCCCAAGTGTCTATGTTGTTTCAATTTTATATTGGATTGTCTTATGGTGGGTGCAATAATTATTTTGTTGTTTTATCTATTGACTATGGGACTTTAGGGTCCTATCTCCAGCAAGCTGCTTATGGGGTTGGCTTACTGATTGTCTTTATTTTGTGTGCCTGCTTATCACGATATCTGTGGACTACTTAATCTGCTGCTATTTTTCCATCTTGGTTTAGTTAGACTTGTGCAGATCCCTATGATTATGCTTCTATCTACTTGGTTATTATCTTATGCACTGTCTATTTTGAATGGGTGGTTCTATGGAAAACTACTATCTTTTGCTATCTTGGTTGTTTGCTGAACTGGATTATCGAGTTTTATGCCCGTCTTTACAGGTGTCTTTTCACTATCTTTATTTGGTGTTGTTTATGGTGGGATGCGCCTATTTCTTCTTGGTACAACTAATCATTCTTTGCATTCTAACCTTGGTACTGTTAGACTTCATGACTTGTTGTATTTGGGATTGGTTACTTGCCTTACATTTACTTTTGTTAACTTCGCAATGGTTATTAAGGGGTTGTTAACATCGCATTGCTTATTATGATTGGGTTTCTTTTCGACTATACTCGGTTGTACTCTCCGAAAGTTTCATATATGTCTTATATGTTTGGCTGATTTGCTTATTTCAGCATGTTGCTTTTTTTGTTCTCTTGTGGTGGGTTTTATCCCTAATTATACTCTTGGCTATCATTTTAAAAGGGATTCTGGCAAAGATGGCTCATTCTCATATGTATAGGGATTCTCATGCTATGGTGACTATATTGATGATAATTTTCTTGCATGGGACCCCTTATCTTTCTGCTCTTTGCTATCTCCTTTCTATATTATATATGGATTTGTTTAGGTTTGCAAGTACTAAGGCCCATAAGACTTTCAACAAATGGTTGCTTTCTTCTCACAGGTTTGTAGGCTATGATGGTTGTGATGATTTCACTCCTTCTTGGTTTGGTAGTAGCTCTTGTGATGTAACCCTTTCGCTGAAGTTTGGATGCTCATATTTGCATTTAATTTGGTGTGTGAGCTGAGCCTTCTTTCACACACTTCTCTATAATTTTCCTCGCTTTATCTCTCACTTTTCACTTTCTCTTACTTTAACTTTGTTCTAAATTCTATCTTTCTTCATTTTTTGCACTTTTTTTTCTCTTATGCATTTCTCTTGTTCTCGTCTTTTGCTCCCTAGTGTCATGCATTCTCTCATCCTGAAGAGTTTTGGCCCAGATCTATTCATTGGCTTATCTAAGTTAATCAATTTGTTTCATTTGCTTTCCTTTACTCTTTTATTTTGCTTTTAGTTGTACTTAGATAGGGGATTTACTCTCTAGGCTGATTGTAGCTCTTTGAGCAGTAGTTGTAAAGTTCATCCCATGATAAGGACCTTGTAACCCTCTTTTTGTGGTAATAAAATTCCCCCTATATGAGGTTTCCTAAAAAAAACCCTAAATTCTAAACCCTAAGAAACCATAAATCCTAAACCCTAAACCCTAAACCCTACTCGTTAACCCTAAACCCTAAAAGCATAGACCCTAAAACCCTAAACCCTAAATCCTAACCCTAAACACTAAACCCACAAACCCCATACACCTAAAATAACTAAATAAATTAAAGAATAAACTTAAACCCTAAAACATATTAAACCAAAACTGAAATCTAAACCCTAAGAATAGGAAGAACCTTGTGATAGGAACATCACCATCAACCGTGCTCTCTCTAGCAGATCTAGTTGGAGGCAGGTTATCGTAGTGGGGGAGGGGGATCTGGAGGTGCTGGTGGATATGGAGGTGGTGGTCAAAGTAGTGGTGTCTATGGAAGCAACGGAGGTTATAGTCGTGGTGGTGGCGGAGGAAGAGATCAGGGATATGATGGTGGATCCCACTACTCGAGAGGCAAGAGTGGTTCTGATGGAAACTAAAGAATCCGAAGAATGCCCAATCCAATTTGCCGCTTATGAAACTGTCTTTATTGTAGAGACAATTCTAGTTATTTAGGGTTTTTGATTTGCTCTATGCGTGACCATTTTTTATCTATGTTGTCGCTTGTGTCTTAGAAACTTTGGTGTGTTACTTGGTTGAAGAAATCGAAAAGAATAAATGTTGAATCTGAATTTGTTCTCTAATTAAAAAACCAAAAACCCTAAAAAATCCTAAACTCTAAACCTTAAACCCTAAAAACCCTAAACCCTAAACCCTAAACCCTAACCCCTAAAACATAAATCGTAAAACCTAAACCCTAAACCCTAAACCCTAAACCCTAAACCCAACCTAACCTAAACCCTAAACCCCAACCTTAAAACAAACCCTAAAAAAAAAGCTAAACCTAAACCTAAAACTTAAAAAATAAATAAATAAAACATAAAAAAATAAAGTAAAAATAAAAAAATAAAATAAAAACCCAAACCTAAACCTAATCCTAAACCTAAAACTAAAAAGAAAATAAAATAAAGAATAAAAATCAAACTAAAATAAAATAAATAGAAACCTAAACTAAACTAAATATATACAAAACTTAAATAAAATAAAAACTAAACCTAAAATAAAAATAAAATAACCCCAAGATAAAATAAAATAAAAACTAAATAAAAACCTAAACCTAAAAAATAAACCTAAAAATAAATAAAAAATAAAACAAAAACCTTAAATTAAATAAAAACTAAATAAACCTAAACCTAAACTAAAATTAACTAAACTAAAATAAATAAAACCTAAACCTAAACTAAATTAAACTAAACCTAAACCTAAACTAAAAAATAATACCCTAAAATAAACCTAAAATAAAATCCTAAAACCTAAACTTACGAAAAATAAGATAATAACCTAAACATAAACCTAAAAATAAAAAATTAAACCTAAACCTAAAATATAAAGTAAAAATAAAACTAAACTAAATAATAAACCTAAACCTAAACCTAAAAAATAAACAAAAATAAATAAACCTAAAATAAATAAACTAAATTAAATAAAATTAAAAGTAAACCTAAATAATAATAAATAATAATAAACTAAAATAAATATAAATAAATATAAATAAATAAATAAACTAAAACCTAATATTTTACATAATTTTAAAAGAATAAAAAAATAAAAAAAATATATAAAAACATACAACCCTAAACCTACAACCCTAAACTATAAACCCTAAACCCTAAAACCTAAACCCTAAACACTAAACCCTAAAACCCTAAACCCTAAACCGTAAACCCTAAACGTGACCTTAAAAACAACCCTACAACCTTACCAAAACCTAAATACCAAACCCCTAAACCTTAAACCCTAAAAAAAAAAAAACCTAAACCTAACCTAAATAATACCTCAAAATAAAATAAATAAAAGTGTGAATTTAAAAAAAATAAAATAAAATAAAAACCTAAAAAAATAAAACCTAGACCACAACCTAAAATATAATAAAAAAATAAAAACTAAACAAATATAAAATAAAATAAAACCTAAACTAAACTAAAAAATAAAATAAACCTCAAAATAAGATACCTAAATAAATTAAAAACTAAATGTAAAATAAAAATAAAATAAACCTATAATAAAATAAAATAATAACAAAATAAAATTTAAACCTAAAAAATAAATCAAAAAATATATAAAAAATAAAACCTAAAACCAAACTAAAAAAACTAAACCTAAAATAAACAAAATAAAAAAATAAATCTAAACACTAAAATAAACTAAACTAAATTAAAAAAAAAACCTAAACCTAAAATGAACTAAACTTAAATCCAAAGCAAGATAAAATAAAATAAACTAAAAAAATCTAAACTTAAACAAAATAAAAAATAAAATAAAATAAATATAAAATAAAAACCTAAAGCTAAACCTAAACATAAAAAATAAAACCTAAACCAAATGAATAAAAAAAAAAACTAAACCTAAAAAGAAAAAAAATATAAACCTAAACCTAAAGTAGATAAATACAAAATAAATAAACCATACTAAATAAAAATAAAAAATAAACCTAAATAAAAATAAAAAATAAAATAAACTTAAATAACTAAAAAATAAACTATATAACCTAAATAAATCTAAACCTATTGTTTTATTTAATTTTTTATTAAAAAAACCTAAACCTAAATACTAAACCCTAAAACTAAACCATAGGCCTACCCAAACCTAAATCACTAAACCCACTACCATAAACCACCATCCTAAACCCTAACCCTGACCCTGACCACCCAACCTTGGCCCTAAACTATCCCTCTCAAACTAAAACCACTCAAACTAAACCCCTGGACCCTGAGGCACGGACCTAAAGTAAAATAAAACAAAATCAAATAAAAATAAACATAAACAAAAACTAAAATAAAACCTAAACTAAAATAAATAAACTAAAATGATGAAATAAAAAAATAAACCTAAATTTAAATAAAGAAAGAAACTCAAATGAACTCAAATAAATAAAGTGAGTAAATAAACTTAAACATAAATCCCAAACAAACCTAAACCCTAAACCCTAAACCTCAAAACTTGCACCCTAAACTACAACCCTAAACCCTAAATCATCCCAAAACCTAAACTAAACCTAAACCTAAACCATAAACTCTAAAACCCTAAATCTTAAAATCTAAACCCTAAACCCTAAATGATAAACCTAAACTCTAAAACCTTAAACCTTAAACCCCAAACCCCAAACCCTAAACACTAAACCCTAACTATCCATAAACCTAAGTATGGGTAGAAATTTGATGGCAACATCAATCAACTAGGCTTAGTCTAGACCTGGCGGTGGAGAAGGATTATCAGTGGTGGGGATCTCGAGGTGTTGGTGGATATGGAGGTGGTGGTCGGCGTAGTGGTGATTATGGAGGCAAGAAGAGTGACAGAGGTTACAGCTGTGGTAGTGGCGGAGGTAGAGATCATGGATATGATGGCGGATCCCGCTACTCGAGAGGCGGTGGTGGTTCTGATGTAAACTAGAGACGATTTACTCTATGGGTGCTCATTTTTTATCTATGTCATTCCTCATCTCATAGAATACTTGGGTGCTACTTGGTTGATGAAATCAAAAAGAAGAAATGTTGAATCTAAATTTGTTTTGAGTTAAAAGTAACCTTAAACCCTAACCCTAAATCCTAAACTAAATCTTAAACCCTAAACTTAAAACCTATACCCACAACACTAAACCTTAAACCATAAACCCTTAAAACCCTAAACCTAAACTAAACTTTAAACCCTAAACCCAAACCCTAAAAAATCCTAAACCCTAAAACCCTAAACCTAAACCTAAACCCAAAATGATAAACCTTAAACCCTAAAACCTAAAACCCTAAACCCTAAACCTTAAACCCCAAAACTTAAACCATAAACCCTAAACCCTAAATTAACTCTAAACCTTAGACTCTAAACTAAACTTAAACCCTAAACCTTGAATAAAGATGTCATTTGGAGTAGATCTAAAGAATGACCTAATCTTAACATAATTATGGTAGCTAAAGAAAATGTCTTTAAGAGACTTTTTCTTGACAATTAGAGATTCGAATACCCTAAACCCTAAACCTAAATCATATTGTAATATCATATATTATAGTATAATGTAGCATCATATATTTGAGCATGTAGTGACATGTTTTTGGATGTTATAAGATGTTTTGAAATGTTTTAGTATATTATGGAATTATGCCCTATAGTCTATATTAATATAAATCATAAAATTATTGATTTAATAAATCAGATGATAAAATTTGATAAACTTGAAGCGGGAATTAGGTTGTAGTACCAAAGGTGTGCTACGCCACTTGTAGTCTGAAAAGTGAGATTTTATGTTCAAAATAAATATTATATGTTGTGGCATAGTATAGCATCATATATCATAATATATTGTTCTACACATTTTAAATTATTTTAGTATTTTACAATCATGCAGTCGAGCATACACTAGCATTATTTATAAAAATGTTAATTTAGACTTTAAAATGGTGGAATTTGGCCAAATTCATAATAGGTAGAGCATGGCATTATAATATACGGTTTCAATTTAAAATATGTAAGTGATAAGACTAAAATATATAGTTTTTTTATTCTTTAGACTAATTTTATTATTTTTCATCTTAAGCAATCCCTTATGATGTGATATGCAATATAATATAATATAATATGTTATATTATATTATAACATAGGATGCCATAACATAGTGTAGCATCATGCATTATAGCATACCATTGTGTATTACTACTTGTTGTCTAGCATTTTTTAGTTTGCTATAGCATGATGTAGTCGAGTTTGTACTAGTATAATTCATTAAAATATTGATTTATAAGCTACGATGATGGAATTTTGCCAAATTAAGGGTAAGCTTTAGTGAACATCATTGTGGGTGTGCTATGGTGTGTCATTTAATCAAAAGTATGGAATTTTGAATCCAAAATAAATGTTCATTTTTCAACCAAATTTGATAATTTTTTTTTCTTAAAGTGATTCATTTTAAGGTGTAATGTAATATATTATATTATATGGAAGCATATTAAAATATAATGAAATCACAATATAACATCACAAATATATGAATGTGGTGGTGTGTTACTAAATGTTATTGTACATTTTAGCATGTTTTACTTTTGTTATAATACATTGGGTCAAAGCTCACAAAAATGTTAATTTGAAGGTTCATATGGAAGAATTTGGCCAAACCAAAGCAATACCAAAATTAAGCTATTTTGTAGCATTTCTAATAGAAAAATAATAATTTTACATCCAAAATGAACATTATTCATATTTTGAGAAAGTTCTTTTTTGATTCTAATGAGGTGTAATATTAGACACTATATTATATTATAGCAAATTATAATAAAACATCATATATTATAATATAACATAGTGTGTTAATTCACACTATAATATGTTTAGCATGATATTGTATAGTTAGTTTGAGCTTGCACCATCACAAATCATAAAATGCTGATTATAATTTTTGGATGATGTAATTTGAATGAATAAATTGTTAGGCTTTTGGTTGAAATATTAAAAGTGTACATAAGAGAAGAATTAAGATTTGATGAGAATTCCATGTCAAAGACATGGAGGGAGATCCACTTGGGGATCACACAGGCACTGGACATGACATCTGAGGGGTCTATGTCGAGGGAATAGAAGAAGAAAATTTATTGGGGAAAAGGTTTGAAGTTGATTTGATTATAATATTTGTGGAAAGATCAGTTGGGGATAAGAATCTATAATCCATTAGGGATTAAGATCGAATCAACTTTAATTTGTTTTGTTTCAATTTTTGCGGAGGCATATCTGCTAGAGATATGGGCTTAAGTTCGCTGGGGAATGGGTAAATGAACCTTCCACAAAGAGAAGCATGTTCAGGCTATCTGTTGGGGGTTGGGAATTGAGTTTAATTTCATAGATTTTTCTAGGGATGTATCTTCTAATATAGTGTGTTAATTGACACTATAATATGTTTAGCTTGATATTGTATTGTTTGTTTGAGCTTGCACCATCATAATTCATAAAATGCTGATTACAACATTAAGATGATGTAATTTGAATGAATACATTGTTAGGATTTTGGTTGAAGTATTAAAAGTGTGCATAAGAGAAGAAATAAGATTTGATGAGAATTCCATGTCAAGGGCATGGAGGGAGATCCACTATGGGATCACACATGCACTAGACATGACATGTGAGGGGTCTATGTTGAGGGAATAGAAGAAGAAAATCTACTGGGGATAAGGTTTAAAGTTGACTTGATTATATGATTTGTGAAATGAAGATCCACCAGGGATAAGATTCTATAATCCATCTGGGATTAAGATTGAATTGACTTTAGTTTATTTTATTTTTATTTATGTGGAGGCATATCTACTAGAGATATGGGCTTGAGTCTACAAGGGATCAAGTAAATGAAACTTCCACTAGGGAAGCAGGTTCGGGCTATCCGCTGGGGATTAGGATTTGAGTTTGATTTTATATATTTATTTGTGGATGTATCCATTGGGGATAAGAGTTTGGTTAGATTTCTTTGATTTAGACTCTACTTGGGGAGTTGCTTTATTTTGGCTCTAATAGGGAGGTTGGTTTTGAATTTGACTTATTTTCTTGACTTGTTTATATATGATTTTGGGCTCCACTAGGGAGAAGGGTATGATTTAACACCACCAGGAAAATTAGATTGGGTTTAATTTAATCTGAGTTAATGTATGGACCCTGTCGGTGTGCGATGGACCCACTGAGAATGGGCTATATCATCTTTGACCTACCTCAGGTTTACAAATCCAAAGGGGTAGTCTACCGACTATGGGGTAGATCTAGCCAACCTAAGGGTTTGCCTTTTGGTGTGCAACGTCTATGCTAGGAAGAAGGCATAGCAGACTTAATCTTCCAAAGCGGTGGGGTGACCTGTTGGATGCACAATAAATTGAACCTAAGCTAGGGCAACTACTGAGTGAATATCGTCGAGGACTTATGTCAACTCAAAAGTAGTCAAGATTTATTTTATCTTAATTTCATGTGATTTGATATGGTTTGTTTGGTTTAGTTTGGTTTCAAATTGAAGGCAAATATGTTGGGGATGTGAGTTCAGCCATATTTAAAATATTTAATTTATAGACATTGTCGGTGTGTGTTGGACCCACTGAGAAGGTGCTATATTAGACATATCTTATCTCAGATTTACAAATCCAATGGGATAGTCTACTGGCCATGGGGTAAAGCTAGCCAACCTAAGAGGTTGTCTTTCAATGTGCAATGATTGTGCTAAGAAGAAGGCACAACAAACTTACATTTTCTAAGGCAGGGAATAACTGCTGGGGTGACATATTGGTAGCATAATAAATTGAACCCAACTTAGTGGCGACTACTTAGTGAATGCCACTACAGACTTATACTAACTCAAGGGTAGTCAGATTATTCCTATATGGAGTTTTGCTAACATTGCACTATATATAGGATACCTGCTTGGGAAATGGTACTATTAGGGGTGTCCTCCTAATCCACAAGTGAATATATATTTTGTTTATATGTTTGCATGGACCCTGTTGGTGTGTGAGGGACCACACCAGAAGGGCTATCCTTGACTATCTTAGATTTGGACCAAGAGAATCTCGGACCTAAGATAGATTCTCCTTTGGTGAACTATCCTTGATCCTTGGTAGTGTCTAAATAAGGGTGATCCAAATATATTGTGGTGATGGGTCCGCTAGAAAAGAAACACTATTGGTGATATGAGAAAGCATGGGACATATGAGTGGTGTATCCTAAGGTGCGAGAACCAACCAACCTAAGGTGTATCCATCAGCATGAATGGTGTATCCGTCAGCATAGCGAGAACCAACCAACCTAAGGTGCTCGTCAGTGTGCCATGATCAATCTGGAAAGAAAGCGTGTAGGCTTACAAATTTTGGAGCAGAACTGTTCATCAAAATAGTCTATCATCCATGGGACCGATGCTATTTAACCTAGAGCGACTACTAAGCGAGGAGCCCTGAGGAAGGACTAGACTCAGACTTGAAGCAATTGGGAGGGAAGGAATCACTAGAGGACTTATCCTAAACCTGAAATATACTTGAACCAATTAGTGCATGAAGGCTAATCCAGGAAGAAAGCGTAGCATACTCACATCCTCTTAAATGAAGCCAACATGAGGTAGCTTATCGGTCACACAGTAAGGCCTACAAACCTAACAAGGCACTCATCGGTGTGTAGTGGCCAAGTAAGGAAGGAAAGTGTAGCATACTTACATCTTCCAAAGCAAGAAGACCACTAGGCTAACACACTAGCGAGGGTAAGCATGGGACTATCTTGAGTGAGTGCCACTGGGGATGATATCTCAACTCAGAGTAGCCCGAGATAAAAGATAGTGTTTGTTTTATATGTTTAGGTAGTTTGTGTTTGTTTTGTGTCGATGAAGGAAAGGATGCCACTTAGGTTTTTTACACCTACCCTAAACACATCATGGCAGATTGGAAAACAAGAATACTTTCAACATGGAAGAGATTGAATTCAAAATATAATTTTTATTGAGTATAATTATTTTCAAACATGGTTTATAATATTTCCTTAAGTAGAATCTGTTGATTAGAAGTGTTGGGCGCTCTCCCTTATGATTAATAAGCTGGTAAAATCTTCCTTGGTAGGTTGTTTCTATGGTAAAAGGGCCTTCCTAAGTGGGTCCAAACTTGCCTCCCATCTTAGAATGGGCAACAATCGGTCTCCTCAGAACTAAAATAAGGCTTGCAAAGCTCTAGGATGGACCAACTTGTTGTGAGCTTGAATCATTATAGCAACTTGACATTTTATGCCCTCAAGCATCTCTCATCCAAACCTTGAGCTATCTCTAAGAACTTTTACATTGCTCTGTGATCTTACACCTCCTTAGTGATGGGAGTTGAACATCTAATGATAGAGTGTCCTCAGACCCATACACTAAAGAGAAAGGAGTAGACTAAGTTGGAGTTCTATATGTGGTGTGGTAGGCCCACAAGGCTTCAACTAACTTCTCTTGCTATTGTCACTTATTGTTGTCAAGTGTCTTCTTTAGTATGTGGATTAAAGTTTTGTAGATGGATTCTGCTATGTTGTTTTCTCTCTAGTAGTTGATGGTAGAATATCTCCAATCTATGCTATGTCTCTGGGCAAAGTTGTTGATCTCACTGCTCTTGAATGCAGAACCAGTAAGAGATATAATTCATCAAGGCACTCTGAACCTATATACGATATGGTTTCTAAAAAACTAGAGCACATGCTAAGCTGTGACCTCTCTGGGCAGAATCGCCTTTGCCCATTTGGAAATTTAGACAATAGCAGCTAAGATGAATCAATGATCTTTTGAAGAAGGAGGATCAATCGGATCCACTATGTTGATAACCCCAACACTCAAATGGCCATGAGGCTAATGTAGGATGTAGAATATTGGGTGGTTGGTGTAGGACCACACCGTGTATTTGACATTAGTGGTATTGCTTAGTTGTATCCATGCAATCTTTGATCATCAACGACTAGTGGTATCCTAGTCTCATGATCTAACGGGATTCGTGCTTGTCTAAATAACATAACCACATATGATTGAAAGACCGCCGATACAAGACACCATCCACAAGAGTGTAGGAAAGTGCTCTCTAATTCATATGATAGGCTTGGGACTTCTCTTGAGATAGTTTTCCTTTATTTAGATAATCCATAAATGGTTTCCTCCAATCTAACTCCTCGTCCTTCTTGGTAATGACAACCTCCCCTTTAAGTGAGTACTTTTTGAGGAGTTCAATATCATTAAAGGATAAGACTTGTCTATTTTGGACCTTTATTGAAATGGACTCATCCTCCGGACATGCTAACTCCTTGGAAAGCTTGGCTAAAGCATACGTATAATATTCTCTCCTCGAGGAATCTCATAAATGGTAACCTCTGTGATTTGGGCCAACAATTTTATGGTGTACTTGTGGTAGTGATGGAGCTTGGGATTTATAATCTTATAGGACCTAACGATTTGGTTGACAACTAGCTGAGAATCCTTGAAGCTGTTGATGTTCTGGATGCTTAGAGTAATGGTTAACTTAATGATTAGATCCTCATATTCATTGTTGGTGCAAAATTGACAAATGATATGAGAATCTCATCACATCTTGGTCTGTAAGAGACCTATTCCCCTTTCTAGAATTGTAGATTATGGTTCTTGTCCTCTTTGAGAGGAAGGTGCACCATCAAAGTACATGTCCCAGTGGTGAATGCTAGTATCCCCCAAGTTCATGATTTGTTTTATGGGAAGATCATCACTAAGTGGAGAGTCGGAAGTGGGTGTCTTTGCTAAGAAATCTACTAGCACATGTCCTTTCACCATACGGAGGGGCATGAAGGTAATGTCAAACTACGAGAGTATCATGGACCGTCGTGCCAACCGTCAAGATCACGTCAACCTATCATGAGATACTCTAGTGGTTTGATCCTAAAGATTAAATTCACCTTATGAAGAAGTGTGTAGTGTTGTATTTAATGAGATGCAAAGATTAAAGCTAAGCAATGCTTCTCAATGGGTGGATAGTTAGCCTTAGCAGGGATTAGGCAACAGTCGAGGTAGTAGAGTGCATTTTCCTTCCCTTCACCATTATCTTGGGCCAACAAACCTCCAAAGACGTTATCTAATGCAATAGTGTAAAGTATGAATGGCTTGTTCGAGATAGGGTCTGCTAGAATCGGTGACGTCACAGGTAATGCTTGATGTCGTCAAAGGCATGCTCACACTTGTCATCCTACTTAAACATAACATCCTTTTTGATAAGTGCTTAGAATGGCTAACATCTTCCCAATAGGTTGGATATAAAGCTTCTTAGATATGCCAACTTCCTTTGGAATAATCTGAGTTGAGTTAAACTTTTAGGGGGCTACATTTCTAATATTGCCGTGATCATCTCTAGATCAATTTTAATTACATAGTGTCGGACAACAAACCCAAGGAATTTCTATGAAGCTATTTAGAATGCACACTTTAGAGGGTTCATTTTGAGGTTAAATTGTTTTAACTATTTGAAAACTACTCTCAAGTCAAAGAGATAGTTTTCCTTCTCTATTTTTGGCCACAAGATCATTGACAAAGCACTCAACTTGATGATGAATGAGTTCGTTGAAGATTCAAGTCATAACTCGCTAGTATGTAGCACCCAGATTTTTAAGGCTGAAAGGCATGACCTTATAGTAATAGATTTTGATCGGGGTTCTAAAAGCAATGTTTCTTCCATCTTCAGGGGTCATCTCTATTTGGTTATATCCAGATGAGCCATTCATGAAAGAGAAGGCTGCATGAGATGAAATAATGTCCACCATAAGCTCCATAATTAGTATTAAAAATTTATGTTTTGGAAATGCCTTATTTAAATCACTAAAATCGATGCATATGTGAATTTAATCATTCTTTTTCTTAATTAGGACAACGGTGGCTAACTAGGTAGGGTATTTTTCTTCCTGGATGAAGGCAGCATCGATCAGTTTCTTGACATCAGAAATGACCTACTGTTCTATGTCTAATCGCATGCATCTAGGAGCTTACTTGATAGGGTTAGCAGTAGGCTCTATTACTAGTTTATATGCCACTACGTCAGGAGCCAATCCAGACATCTCTTCATAACACCATGCAAAGCAGTCCTTAAAGTTAGTCAATAGCCTAACTAAGTCATTAGTTTTAATTTCATTCAACAAAGAATTGATGTATTTTGGGTGTGGATCTTTTTCAGTTCCTAATTTGATTTCCTTGAGCTCATCGATGATTGACTTGATCTCTTCTTGAAACTCTAGTGGTGCATCATTGACTTCAAAATCATCTGGATCATCAGAAGTTTCTTGCCGCACTCGTATGAGTTAATGTGATTTGAAAAGAACCTATCGATTAAATGATTGGTGATGACTAGCGATAATCATCATCATCTCGACCCTTATGAATCTTAGTCACGGTCTTGATTGAGAGCTTTTGCACTTCCATATTCTTTAGTAGTCTTACCTGCATTGACAAAAATATGTGGGATTAACCCTTTCTCTAAATTATGAACACAAGGCAAGTACCAATCCAAAGATAATTCTATTAAATCTTTATATGAATCATCCTCAAGTTCTACATCAACTTCTTGACTTGAGGATGATTCTCGAAAGAACCTCGAGTCTTCACACTGTGGATGACTTAGGGCTTCTTAACTTCAACTTTTGAGAGATAAGTGGGTTAGAGCTAAGGTTCCCAACTGATGCCTAATTGTTTCACATATAAACATGAATACACTTATGATTTTCTTTAGAGCCCAATCTTCATCAGCTATGGTTCCTCTCTCACTCGAGAAGAGCTGGATGATGTGCTTACCATATAAGACTCATCCTATGAACTAGATTCTAAGTCTATATGGATACCAGGTGTACTCTTAGTAGTTGGGACATATCTTCTATTGGGTGACCAATAAAGAGGTTTTCCACCCAGGCCTCCGGCTCTCTCCCCTTGGTAGAGGTAGGTCATCCTACCCATATGTTTGAATGGAGTAATGAGTAGGTGGAATCTAATGTCATTCTCCAATTCCTCCTCAAGACTATTTCACTCCCTTTTATTTTCTTTTTTATTTTCTCTTTTCTTTTCCTTTTCTTTTCTATCTTTTCTTTTCTTTTCTTTTTTATTTTTATTTTTTTTTAAACTTTGGCCAAGTTGAGAATTGACTTGTTGAATTTCAGGGACGTAGTAGCATCCTCATATATGCGACCTCATGAACAATAAATGGCTTGAGATCTCATTTGACACACTAGACGATCCCACCTCTCACAAACTTCATACATTTATGTAAAGAGCATGCAACTATGTTGTTCTTTTGTATCCATGGTCTCCCAAACAAAGCATTGAAAGTTGTATCTAGTGAAACTTGGCTTGGATCTTCCAATCATCTATCTCCAAGGGCAACACTATGGAGGCTAAGGCATATTGACCTCACTTTTGGAGTGCGAATTCAATCTTCCCATCTTAGAATTAGAAGTCTTCTAGAGACTAAGACTTTCCTAGTCATAAGATATTTCTAACAATTAGGTAAACACTTAACCTAAGCCTAAAGACTTAGAAGGGTTAACCATAGGATTAGGTTTAGCCTTTGGGATTAGAATAATCCATCTGCCCTACATCCAAAATCCAATACATGTTCACCTTCTCGAACCAAACCTCAAGTTTAATTCAAACATCAAATTCAAATCCAAATCCAAACCCAAATTCCAAAACAAAATGATTGAAGCCCATGATCAAATTCAAACTTGAAACCCAGCCATATGACCTATCCATGGACTTAGCCAAATCTTAATCCAAATCAATCCAAAATCAATTGATTTTCTCATAATCAATTTATATCTTCAATCATCTTTCTAAATATAAATCAAATCTACATTCAAATGATCAAAACTAAATCAAATTAAATCAAAACCCTTCCTAAGCCATATGACCTATCCCATGGACTTAGCCGAATCTTAATCCAAATCAAGTCAAACTCAATTGATTTTGTGATGAATCAACCATATTTTCAATCATCTTCACAAATTTAAGTGAAATATACATTTAAATCATCAAAACTAAATCAAAGCAAATCAAAATCCAAGCCTAAGCCACATGACCCAACTCCATGGACTTAGCCAGATTCCATCATTCTAGAACCCAAATTTGATTGATTTTCTCATGAATCAATCATACCTTCAATCATATTCACAAATATAATTGAAATCTACAATCATCAAGCCAAATCAAACCCAAGTCAAATCCAACTTAACCCTTTTGACTTGAAATGTTCAAAAGAACCAAAACTCATTTGAACCAAAGCCATTTGCAATTGAATTTATATATCAATCCCAAATCCATATATAAACTCAACTAAATCAAACTCCTCCCAAAATCAAGCCAACTAAACCCAATTGATCCACTTGACCCAAAGTGGCCATTTTGACCTATTTGAGCCAAGTTCTAATCCTACCCAAATTGGATTGAACCAAGCCCATCAAAATCTTCCATCATGATTGTTGATCACTCTAGGTTGATCAATTATCACAAATTAGGTAAAACCAAGTTAACTTGGTCATTTGACCTAGTCAATCCCTCAACCCATATGAACCCAAATTAGCCAAATTGTAACCTAAGCAAAATCCCTTGAAACCAATGATTCAAACTAAATCAAAATCAATATTTGAATATGACTTGACCTTCAATTAAGTCAAACCTAACCCACTTGGCCCTCTAGACCCAAGTTGACCCAAATTGACCTAAAAGACTAAATTGGGTCAAATCAAAATATAAACCAAATTGATTGCAACCAATGGCTCAAGTTTATTCCAAATTGATTGTTGAACTTGACCAAGGCCATGATTGGACCCAATTGAACCCAATTAAACCCAATTGACCAATTGACCTAATTGAGGTTCAAGTTGGCCTAAATAAAACCAAATCCAAAATAATTGTAGCCAAAGCTTACAATCATCTTCAATTGGTCAACTAAACCTAAAACCTAAACCCCCCTAAACCACCCACCCTAAACCTAAACCACTAAACCCTTTAAACTAAAACACTAAACCATACTACCATAACCTATAAACTATACTATCAGCCCATGCTCCACTAAATCTATCACCCTAAATCTGACCCCAAATCCTCCTCCTGAGCCCTACCCTCCACCCAAATCTTAAACCTCACTAACTACCTCCTAAACCTATCCCCACCACTCTACCCTAAACCTCCCATCTAGGCATGACCCTAAACCATCTATCATCCCTAAAAATGATCCTGGGCCTAAACCACTAAACTAAATAAACCTACCAACTAACCTATAAACATAAAACCTAAACTAAAAGCATAAACTATAGACCTTAAACCTTAAACCTAACCACAGACCCAAACAAACCCCAAACCTAAATAAACCTAAACATAAACCTAAAGTAACTAAATAAATTAAAAAATACTACACCCTAAAACCTAATACACCTAAAACTAAATCTAAGAGTGGGTAGAACCTTGAGAACATCACCTTCAATCAGGCAATCTTGATCAGGAGGTGGTGGAGGCGATGGCGGCGCAATTATCATAGTGGTGGTGGGGATCTGGAGGTGCTGTGGATATGGAGGTGGTGGTGGAGGCGTGGTTATAGAGAAGAATGAAGGTTCCGACCATGGTGGATCACGCAACTCGAGAGGAGGATGGGGAGGTTGATGGGAATTGGAGAAAGCCGATCTGCGCTTATGGAACTATGTCTTTATAAGATGACTTTAGTTATCTAAGGTTTTTATTTGATCTATTGTGCTCAATTTTTTATCTATGTTGTTGTCTTAGAATACTATTTGGTTGATGAAATGAAAAGATGAAATCTATATGAATTTGTTCTCCATTATATAAAAAAAAAAAAACCTAAATCTTAGAAAACTAAACCTAACCTAAACCCACAAAAAACCAAATGCTAAATCTAAACTAAAAACCCCAAACCTAAACACTAAACCCTAGCCTAAACAAACACTAAAAAACCCTAAATTATAAACCTAAACTAAACCCAAACCCTAAACCCTCCAAAAAACCACACCCCAATCATAAAACCCAACTAAACCCTAAGCTAAAAACTAAAAAGAAAAAAAAACATAAAAAAAAATAAAACCTAAAAAATAAATAGAAAACCTAAACTAAACTAAATAAATAAATAAAACCTAAATAAAATAAAACTAAATAAAAACCTACTAATAATAAACCTAAAAATAAACTTAAAATAAATAAAATTAAAATAAAAACTAAAATAAAAAAAAACTAAACCTAAAATAAAATAAAATAAACCTAAACCTAAACTAAAATAAACTAAATTAAAATAAATAAAACCTAAACCTAAATTTAAAATAACCTAAATTTAAACCTAAACTAAATAAAATAAAATAAACTAAAATAAACTAAACCTAAACTTAAAATAAACTTAAAATAAACTATGAACCTAACACCAAACCTAAAAAATAAAATAAAAAGCTAAACCTAAACCTAAATAAATAAACCTATAAAATAAAAAAAACTATAAAAAATAAACCTAAACCTAAACCTAAACTAAATAAAAATAAACTAAAATAAAACCTAAGCTAAAGTAAATATAAATAAATAAAGCTAAATCAAAATAAAGAATAAAATAAACTAAAAATTAAAATAAACTAAATAAACTTGAACTACTTGACTTTAAAATAAAAATATAAAATAATAAAAAAATAAACCCTAAATCCCAACCTGGGCCCAAACTCTAAACCCTAAACCCTGACCTAAACCCACAAACCCTACAACCTAAAACCCCACAACCCTGACCTAAACTAAACCTAAACCCAGCAAACCCTAAAACAAACTAAACACAAACTCCAAACTCTAAACCTCTAAACCTACTGACCCAAACCTAACTCTAAACCTAAAACAAAAGCATAAACCTAAAACCCACAAAACCTAAACCCACAACCCTAAACCTAAAATCTAAACCTAAACTAAAAGTAAATAAATTAAAAAAATAAACCAAAACCCTAAAAAATAAACCAAAAAACCAAGAATGGTGAAGACAGAACATCACCATCAACCAGGCTCAATCTAGATATTATGGTGGAGGAGAAGGTGAAGGTGGTGGTTATCGTAGTGGTGGTGGGGGATCTAGAGGTGCTGGTGGATATGGAGGTGGTGGTTGGAGCAGTGTGGTTATGGAGGAGTGAGGAGCGGCGAGAGGTTCTGACCATGGTGGTGGAGGTGAGAGATCGAGGGATCGATGGTGGATCCTTTCGAGAGGTCGATGGTTGGATGGGAACAGAAATTGTAGAATGGCCAATCGATCATTTGCTTAAGGAACTCTGTCTTTATAATATATTCAAGTTATCTAGGGTTTTGATTTACTATCGTCTCATTTTTATTTTTCCCGTGTCATAGAAAAGTTGGTGTGTTACTTGGTTAATGAAATCGAAGAAGAAATGTTGAATGAATTTGTTCTCTTAAAAAAACCAAAACCACTAAACTAAAACACGAACCCTAAACCTTAAACCATAAACTCTAAACCTAAACCCTAAAATAAAAAATAAAAAAATTTAAAAAACCCTAACCTAAACCCAACACAAACCCTAAACCACTAAATCATAAAACCTAAAACTTAAACTAAATAAAAAAACTATAAAATAAATAAAAATAAAAACAAAATAAAATAAAAAATAAACCTAAACTAAACCTAAAACCTAAACCTAAACATATAAATAAAAGAAAATAAAAATAAAATAAAAATAAAATAAATAAACACCTAAACTAAATTAAAAGTAAAATAAACCTAAAATAAAAACCTAAAAAGAAAACTAAATGAAAAATAAAACAAAATAAACCTAAAATTCAATAAAATAAAACCAAAACCTATATAAACCTAAAATAAATAAATAAATAAATAAAACCTAAAACTAAAAAAAAAAATAAACCTAAAATAAATAACCTAAACTAAACTAAAATAAACTAAAATAAAATAAACCTAGCCTTAAACTAAATAAAATAAAATCTAAATAAACCTAAACCTAAACTAAAATAATACCAAAATAATTTAAACAAACCTAAACCTAAATAAAATAAAAAAACCTAAACTAAAAAAAAAAAATTAAAACCTAAACTAAAATAAAATAAAAATAAAACTAAACTAAAATAAAACAAACCTAAAAAAAATAAACTAAAATGAAAAACTAAATAAATAAATAAAATAAATAAAATAAACTAAATGAAATAAAAAATAAACTTTAAATTAAAAAATATAAACTAAATATAAAATAAATAAAATAAACTAAAAAAACTCGGACTGCCTGTTTCTTTTTTTTTAAAACCAAAACCATAAACCCTAATCCATAAACTAAATCCATTAGCTAAACTAACCCTAATAAGCTGGCCTACCACTGACCTACCAAAATCCTAAACCTAAACCACTAAATCTGGCTGACCCTGACCCTAAACTGGCCCTACCTTAAACCTAAAGCCTCAGGCCTAAACCTAAACCCTAGATTAACCACTAAAGGCTAAACCCTGACCCACTAAACCTCCAAACCACTCTGAAACCCTAGGCTAGCCACTGACCCTAGGCCCTACCATGACCCTGACACCCCAACCTAGGCCTAACTGACCACTAAACTAAACCCTAAACCTAACAAACTATAAACTAAGATATAAATAAACTAAACTTAAATAAATAATAAAAAATAAATAAAACATGCTTAAACCTAAAATAAAATAAAATATATAAACTAAATAAATAAAAATAAAATAAATAAAATAAAAATAAATAAACTAAAATAAATAAAATAAAATAAAATAAAAATATAAACTCAAAAATAAAAAAAAAAATAAAACCAAAATAAATAAATAAAAATAAACCAAACTAAACTAAAATAAAATAAACCTAAAATGAAAATAAAACAAACAAAATAAAATATAAACCTCAGTTGAAAATAAACTAAACTAAAATAAATAAAACCTAAACCTAAATAAAATAAACTAAACCTAAACCCTAAACTAAAATAAAATAAACTAAAAAAATAAACCTAAACCTAAATAAAAAAATAAAACCAAAAATTAACATAAATTAAAAAAAGCTAAACCCTAAATAAAATAAAAGGCTAAACCTAATATAAATAAAACCTAAAATGCAACAAATAAAAAAAATTAAACAAAATTAAAATGAAACTAAAATAAAATAAAAATAAATAAAAAATAAAACCTAAAATAAACTAAAATAAAACTTAAACTTAAAATAAATAAAATAAAATAAACCTAAATAAAAATAAAACTAAAATTAAAATAAATAAAATCTAAACCTAAACTAATAATAAACTAAATCTAAATAAAAATAAATAAAATAAAATAAACTAAACCTAAACTAAAAAAAAAAAAAAAAAAACAACCAAATAAAATAAAAACCTAAACTAAACTAAAATAAAATAAACCAAACCATAAGAATAATTTAAAAAAATCATAAACCTAAAAAATAAACTAAAATAAAAAACCTAAACTAATAAAAGCAAACCTAAAATGAGTTAAATAAACTACATAAAAATAATAAACTAAATAGAAATAAAATAGATAAAATAAACTAAATAAACCAAAAACTAAACCTATGGTTACAAATTTAAAAAAAAAAACCTTAAACCTAACCACAAACCTAAAAAAATCCAAACCCTAAAAATAAATCCTAAATTAAACCCAAACCTAAAAACCCTAAACCTAAACCCTAACCCACTTAAAAAACCACCTAAAACCCTCCAAACCCCAAAACCAAACCCAAACTATAAACAGCCCAAACTCCAAACTAAACTCTAAACCACAAAACCTAGGCCTAAACCATAACCACATTAAACCTGACTTAAACCCTAACACTAAGCTAACCTAAAACCAGGCCCTAAGGGCCCACCACCACTACCCTAGAGGCCACTGACCACACAAACCCTGAAGCCCTAAAATACCTGACTGGAGCTTAAAACACTAAAACCCTAAACCAGGCTAAACCTAACCTACTAGGCCAAAATCAAAACCTAAACCTGACCTATAAAACCTAAAAACCTAAACTGAGATTAAATAAAAAAATAAATAAATTAAACCAACTTAAACAAAATAAAATAAAATAAAATAAACCTAAACTAAGCTAAAATAAAATAAAAAACTAAAATACAATAAAATAAGAACCTAAACTAAAAAATAATAACTTAAATGAAAACCTAAAATAAATAAATAAAATAAAAAATAAAAATAAATAAAATAATAAAAAATCTAAACTAAAATAAATAAAAATAAAAATAATAAATAAAAAAAAACTAAACTAAAATTAAAAATAAAACTTAAAATAAAATAATAGCAAAATAAAATAAAAAATATAAATAAACTAAAATAAAATAAATAAACCTAAAACCTAAACTCTAAACTAAATAAAATAAAAATAAACTAAATAAAATAAACTAAAAATAAACTTAAAACTAAAATAAAACTAAAAGCTAAAAAAAGAAACCCAAGGCTAAAAAACCTAAACCTAATCAAAATAAAACCTAAAATTATAATAAATAAAAAACCTAAAGAAAAATAAAATGAAAACTAAATATAAAATAAAAATAAAATAAAATAAAACTAAATAAAACCTAAACCCAAACATTAACCTAAAAATATAAAATAAAACCTAAAAACTAAAAAAAAAACTAAACCTAAAATAAATAAAATAAAATAAACCTAAACCTAAATTAAAATAAATTAAACTTATAAATAAATAAAACCTAAACTTAAAATAAGCTAAACCTAAAGCCCCAAACTAAATAAAATAAAATAAACTAAAAACCTAAACCTAAACTAAAAATAAAACCTAAAATAAACCTAAAAAAAAACATAAACTTAAACCTAAAAATTTAAAATAAAACCTAAACCTAAACCTAAAATAAAATAAAACCTAAAAAAAAATAAAATAAAAACAAAATAAAAAAATAAAATAAAACCTAAAAACCAAAAAAAAGAAAATTAAATAAAACATAAACTAAAATAATTAAAAAAATAAGATAACTAAATAAAATAATAAACCTATAAAAATAAAATAAACTAAAATAAATAAAAATAAACTAAATAAACTAAAACTAAACTGTGGGTTTAAATTTTAAAAAAAAAAAACTAAACCTATGAAAAAACAAATCCAAACTAAAAACCTAAACTGTCCCTAAATCTAAAACCCAAACCTGGGCTTAAGGCTACTAAACCATAACCTGACACTAAAATCTGAAACCCCAAACTAACAAACTGAGCCTAGGCCTAGGCTAAACTTACTAAACCACGCCCTGGGCCCAAAATCTGAGCCTCTAGCCACTGAACCCAGGCCACAATCACCCTAGGCCATACCTGATCATAAACCTAAAAACTGGCTAATCTTAACCTGGCTGACCTGAGCCTAAAGGCCTAAACCTGAAATGAACTGGGCCCTAAACCTGAGCCCTAAAAATGGGCCCCAGGCAAACTGAGCCTAAACAGCTTAAATTAAATAAATGGAAATAAATAAATGGCCAACTAACCAAAAATAATAACTAATAAACTAAACCTAAACTAAGAAATATAATAAACCTAATAAAACCTAAATAAAATAAACTAAATGTTAATAATATTAAATAAACATAAAATAAAATTAAATAAAAAAACCTAAACCAATAATTAAATAAAAAAAATAAAAAAAAATAAATAAAATAAAACCCAAACTAAATTAAAAATAAAATAAACCTCAAATAAAATAAAATAAACAAAATAAAATAAACCTAAACCTAAAAACAAAATAAAAAAAACCAAACTAAAAAAAAATATAAAAAAACTTAAATAAAATGAAACTAATCCTAAATAAAATAAAATAAACAAAATAAACTAAAATAAAAATAAATAAAAAACTAAACAAAATAAAACCTAAAAAAAATAAATAAATAAAACCTAAACCTAAACTAAAAAAAAAAAAAAACTAAATCTAAAATAAAATAAAATAAACCTAAAAAGATAAACTAAACTAAACTAAAATAAACCTAAACCTATAAAATAAATAAAATACCTAAAAACTAAATATAAAATAAACTAAAAATAAACCTAAACCTAAACAATAAAAAATAAACCTAAAATAATAACTAAACTAAACTAAAAATAAAATAAAAACCTTGACCTAAACCTAAAAATAAAAAATAAAACCTAAACATTAAAAATAAAAGAAAAGTAAAACTAAACTAAAAACTAAACATAAACATAAACCTAAACCTAAACCTAAACCTAGAAAAAAACTAAAATAAATAAACCTAAAATTAATAAACTAAACTAAATAAAATTTAAAATTAAAATAAACTAAAATAAATAAAAAACAAGCTAAATAAACCTAAACCTACCAATTCACTTAATTTTAAAAAAATGAAAAATATAATAAAAAAACATTAAACTTACAACCCTAAACCCTAAACCCTGCTCCCCAAGTGTTCTCTCGTTCTTTGGAGATTTTTGAATCCCTCTTGGTGGCGTGCCCCCGACTGGGGATTTTTGTGGCTTTGGCATCGATTTGACCATTTTCAAAGGCCTGAATGGCATCTGGCCATTTGCGTGATGTTTTTGCAATTGACCATGGTTGCGGTGAGTTCTATTCCTTGTGTTCCATGTCAAAATATGGAAGTTTAGGGCATCCAACATTTTGGGGATTAGCAACAATGCTCCATCTCTACTAAATCTTTTAAGGAAGCTCTCTAGTAAGCTTTCTCCCCTTTATTGATTCGGTTAATCTCATTTCATCATCTTTTAGAGGTTTGCTAGCCATAATGTGCTATGATGTAGATGTTGAAAAGTTGGCAAAACCCTTTGAATTTTCTCTTGTAGGTACAGTTGCTTTACGTCATTCAAATTTGGATAAGATAGGCTTTTTTCCATAATCTCAAGCTTACGGGTGCCTTCTCGATTGGTCTCATTGACCCTAGGCATATCTTGATTCAACTTTCCAAAGATTTAGATTATTCATGTGTTTTTTTGCATCATTCTTATTTTATCTATAATTGTCATTTGAGTTTGCTGAAGTGGTCACCCCTTTTTGACATTAAGGAGGAATCTCCTATTATCCCTGTGTGGTTATCTCTTCCTAATATGCAAATTTATTTTGTTACCCATCATGCACTTTTTACCGGTTTTATTTGGTTAGCCTTTGCAACTCGACCAAGAGACAGCAGAGAGATCTCGCCCTTCTGTGGCTTGGATCCTTGTGGAATTACACATAACTAAAAATACCCTAAGAAAGTTTGGATTGGCTCTAAAAATATGGGTATTCATAAAAGGTTGAATTATAGAAACTTCCAATTTTTTGTTCCCATAGTAAAATACACTATCATGACAATTCAGAATGTTTTATTCTCCATCCCACTTAAAAAATAAATTCCACCTAAAGAAAATATTGTCTCTACCCATAATCCGATTCCTACTTATGTTCAAAAATTGGCCTCGGATCCTAAGAATGGTATGAAGGCTGCTATAGAGGTTGATTCATTGGATATCGGGTTAATCTTTGAACATGTTTTGGCTTCTAATGTTGGTAGGATTCCAATATTCAAAATGGGAAGGATGATTTACCTCTTATTCCTTCTTTGAATTTAAATATTTCTAATGCAGAGAATAATAAATTCTCTAAGTTATTAGAAGATGATTCTATTTCCTATGATTCTATTCCTGCATCTATGCTGGCTTTGATCGATGAAAATAAAGCTTTTAATGAGGATTTAAATGATGTCAAGCATGCTAAAAACATTTCTGATCTGGATTTTACTACTTGTGCTTTAAATGGTTCTAAATTGTCACCATCTCTCATTTCTAATCTTGATATTCATGTTAATCCTACTTTTCAACTAAATATGGATTTAAGAAGGTGAACTACCCTCCAAACACTTGGAGATTTCTCTTAAATCTATGACCAATGTTACTAAATCTTACTCGGATGATGACTCTATGGGAAAAGAAAATGGCTTCCAAACTTATCATGCTAAAAAGAAAACAAATGTTAAAAATTTCCTTCCCAAATTGTCCAAAAACACTAGATCTTGTAGCCTCTCACTCCTCTCTTAATTAACCTTTGCTTAACCCCCCTTTTTTATTTACCTTATGTTTAATTTTCTTGTTCAGAATGTTAGAAGGATCGATGCCCTCTCTATTCATAATCGTATTAGAAATCTTTGTCACATTCATAATATTTCTCTTCTTATAGTTCTGAAGCCTCTTATTCATGATAATAAAATTAAGGATCGATGCCCTCTCAATGGCCTATTACATCTATTGACCATTTAAGTAGAACCTTGTCAGATCATGCCCCTCTTTTGGTCTCTATTATAGATAATTATAATAGACTAAGAAAACCCTCTCCTTTTATATTTCAAACCATGTGGATTCATCATAATGATTTTTTTAATGTTGTGGCTAATAATTGGAACTATCCTTTACGTCTTGATAATTTGATTATGGGGATGAGTAGACTTTTGTTTAAACTTAAAAGACTTAAACAAAATTTGGGTTGGAGGAATATACATTAATTTAAAACCTTTTTTCTAATATTAAAGATATGAAAAAATTGTTTGATCTTGAAGTATCACATATTCCTAAGATTCTGAACTTGATTGAAAAGATAAACTTATTAACTTCCAAAATATGGAAGAGTCTTATTAACAAAAGGATATAAGTAAACATATATAATGGATGGTGGCAGAATACTAAGTATTTCCATTCTTTGGTTAATAAAAGAGAGCTTTAAATAATATTCAAAAAAATTAAAAGACATGGAGATTGGATTATGGAGAATAATGATATTAAGTAATCAATTATTAATTACTTTAGAAATATGCTTAATAAGAATTGCTCTTATGAAGCTACTTTTCAATCGAACTTAATTCCTTCTTTTATTACTAATGATGATAATGATTTGCTTACCATTGTACCTAATGAAGATAAAATTTTCAAAGTTCTGAATAGCATGAACATAGATTACTTGTGCGGAGGGTTTCACTATGCAATATTTTCAAAAATGTTGATTTATCATTTAAAATGATTTGATTAAGGCTATGATTGATTTTTTTAATCGTAATTATTTTCCTAGATATTTTTCTAGTAGTTCTATTGTCCTCATACCTAAGAAAGATAATCTAGATTTGAGACCTATTAGTCTTTGTGCCTTGCCTTCTTCAATAAACTGATTTCAAAAATTCTTACTAGACTTAGTAGAATTATCTCTCTCAACCAAACTAGTTTTGTTAGAGTAGATCCATTTCTTACAATATTTTACTTGCCAGAATTAATTCATGATCTTGATTAGGTGGCAACAATATTTCCAAATTAGATATTACCAAAGCCTTTGATAACATCTCTTGGGATTTCCTTTTTTATATTCTAAATTCATTTTGGTTTTTTGATAAATTTATTTATTTTATTTAAAATTTTATTAATAATGCCTGGTTTTTTAGTTTACTTAATTGACAAGCCTTGGGTTTCTATCCTTCTTCCCATGGCTTACAACAAGGGGATCCTTTATCTCCTACTTTATTTATTATTATTGTTGAGTACTTATCTAGGAGAATCAATGATTTAATCTTAAACAATCCTGGTATGTACTACAAAACACTTGATGGTCTTCTTATTTTTTATTTAAGTTTTGTAGATGATTTCATTATTTTTTGCAATGCTTCTATTCATCACATCAAGCATCTCTAGTCTTTTTAAATAAATTTGGTAGAAAGTGGCCTTTCTATCAATGATAATAAAAGCTATTTTATCACTTCATCTATCTCCAATAATAAAATCAATCAAATCCTACATATCACTAATTTTAAACATCAACACTTACCTCTTAAGTACTTGATTCTCAACTCTTTAAAGGCCCGAAACATTCCCATCTCTTTGATGAGTTAATTCAAAAAATTTCAAATAAAATTTCTATTTGGGAATTCCATTTACTTTCCTTTGGTGGTAGGCTCACTATTCTTAAAAGCACTCTCAACTCAATGCCTCTTTATTTTATTCAAACTATTATCCCCACTAATACTACACTTATCAAAATTGATCGGTTGCTTAACAAATTTTTTTGGGGCTCCAATAATTCTACCAAAAGAATGCATTGGACATCTTGGCATAAATGTTATGGTCCTTTGGGAGAAGGTGCTCTTGGTTGTAAGCCTATTAGTGAAGCTATCACTGCCTTCTCTCATAAGCTCAGGTGGAATTTTAGAAAGAATGATAGCCTTTGGGCTAATAATATGATGGAAAAATATTGCCAAGGTAAACACCCCTTTAGCTATGCTTATTAAGTTGGTGACTCTCCAGTTTGGAAAAGGCTTTTCTCCATTAAATGGGTTGTGAATCATTAATATCTTGGGGGTCAGTTCTTCCTTCTTTTTTTGGCAAGACAATTGGATTGGCAATGGCTCTATTGACACCCTTTTATCTACCCACTTTACTATCAAAGTTAATTCTTTTTGGCTTAATAACAATTGGAATAAAAGCAAACTTGAGTATATCCTATTTCTCTTTTGACAACTTTAGAAATATCCCAATTTCTTTTAACAAAGACCAAATTCTTTTAAGCTTTCTTATAATGGTGACTTTGTTCTTAAAGAGGTTTGGAATTTTATTAGAGATAAACAAAACCTCTCAAATGTTTTTATTAAACTTTGGAAAAATATCATTCCCATTTTCTATTCAATTTTAGCTTGGTGGATTTTGAATAACTTTAGTCCGGTGGACTCTTTGCACTGGACTAAATGGTTTTACTTACCTTCAAAGTGCTATTGTAGCTTTCATATTGAAAATGTAAATTATGTTTTTTCCAATGGTGCTATTGCTTCTAAATTATGGTTTTGGTATGATGATTTATTTAATACCAACTATTTTAGGGTTCTCTTTCTTTATATCAACTTCTTGAAGTCTATTTCAAGAATAGTGAAGTCATATCAAAGTTTTAATTGATATTACCCTTATCAGTTCATGGTTCATATAGAAATGATGCTAAATATCATGGTATTCATATCAACTTCTTTCTAAAGAAAAATTCATGCTCTTTTAAAATTTCTTCTTAATCATATAAATTTTGTGCCAACTTTGAGTTCATTTTATTTTGACAAAAACTTTTGATTAAGAGGTTTGATTAAGTGAATATGGTTAATATCTTAGATTATAAAATTGCATCTTGCTTTTATGATCATTTTACTTTTGGTTCCCTTCTAAGCCTCTTTGGGTTTCTAGTTATCTATATTTTCTCTCTTTGGCTTTAATGAAGTTATTTTTGATCTCTTAACTTTGGATTGGCCTAGTTTTTTATCATGGATTATTAATTCTAAGTGCTTTTGCTTTTTTTCTTAGTAGGTTCTCTATCATTTGGGTGTTTACCATAATTTTCCTTGGGCAATTTTTTATATCTCCTTTTGGTTTATTTTGTATTTGTATTTTTTCTTTATGATCCTTTTTATGGTCCTTGCTAAACTTTGGTCTCTCTATTTCTCTTTTACTTGGTTGGTATATTTTATTCTTGGTTGGATGGTAGCTATTTTGGCTATTTTTTAATTTTCTTGGTGATTGATCTTGCTTTTATTGGTTTATCTCCTTGATTTATCATGGTGGAGGTTGTTGGTTGTATTTTCTCTATTTTGTTGATTGGGGCTGGTTGGTTTGTTTTTATTTTATTTCTTTTGGTTATGGTTTTGACTCTCTATGTGGTTTTTTATTTTGGTGCCTTTAGGTTTGGTATTGTTATTGGTGGTTAGCTTTTTATGGCTATTAGTTGTTGAGTGCTGAGTGGTTGGTTGGGTGCCTTTATTGATTTGTTCTGTTGGTTTGATATCTTGGGCTTTGTACCTTTTCTTGGGTATTTTATGGATGATTTTTTTTTGTTGCCTTAGTTTAGTTTGGTGGTTTGTTTCTCTAGTTGTCTTGGGTGATTTTTGGCTTGATGTTGTTGTTGGTCTTGCGGAGTCTTTTTTGTTGTTGTGGTGGTTGTCTAGGAGGATATGTTGGTTGGCTAGTTTGGTTGGTTGTATTGACTGTCTGGTTTGGTTGGAGGGGTGGTTGTTTTACCTTTTTGTCTTTGGTGATTGTTCTACGATAGTGTTCTTTTTGTATTTAGTTTTCTCTACTTTGTTTTTTCTCTCTTGGTTGTAACCCCTTTGGTCTTTTTTGACTATTTTTTCTACTTTGTTGGTGGAGGATATGAGCACTTGTGTTTTTTCTTTTTTTTCTTTATTGGTTTCTGTTTGTGTTGTTACCTGTCAATGCTTGCTCCTTTTGATTGTTATTCCTTTTTTTGTGGTCTTTGGTGGTGCTCTCTATTTTCTTTATCCTGGTTGGTTGATTATCTTCCTTATTGGGCTTGGTTGTTCTAATGGCTTGGTTGGGGTTATGTTGTTATTTGGAGGATTTTGGCCTTTTTGATAAACTTTGGATGATGGGATACGAGGTATGATGGCTATAATGGCCTTGATGTTTTCCTTTTTTTTTCTTTTTTTTAGTAGCTATATGTAATTGTAACCTTTCTCACGAAGTTTGGATGCTTACATATAGTGTTGCTCTTGAGATGATTATGTGACCACGAGCCTTTTTATTTACAATACTCTTTTATTTTCTTACTTTTTATGCTTGCTTAATTGTACTCATCCTTTCAAAAGTATGTTGTAGATTTCTTTTATAGGTTGTGATAGTCTTGTAGGTGGATCTGGTATGTGACCAAGGAAGTTTTTTTACTCTGTTGACCTCACTTTTGGAGTGAGCTTTCAATTTCTTTATCTTAGACATAGGACTCCTCTTAGACTTTAAGAGTTCCTTAGTCTTAAGACACTTCTAGTGATTAGGTGAACACTTAACCTAACCCTAAGACTTAGAAGAGTTAGCCATGAAGGCGGTTATGCCTTAGGGGTGTTAGGAAAACTTTTGCCTATAGCTTAAACCAAATCCTTACTTCTTTCAAATCAACTCCAAATTCAATCAACTCCAAATTCAAATCAACTTCAAATCCAAATCAACCTCAAATTCAAATCAACTCCAAATTCAAATCAATTCCAAATCAAATCTTAAATCAATTCCAACTTAATTGATTTTCTCAAATTTAGATCAATTCCAGAATCCAAACCATGAATCAATTCAGTAATTGAAATCCATGATCAATTCTAAATCCAAAATCTTTCCTAAGCCATTTTGATTTCATCTTATGGACTTAACTGAAATCAAATTCAAATCATTTCAAATTCAAAAGATTTTCTCATAACCCATTTCTATTCTCATTTATACTCACAAATATAAATGAAATATAAATTCAAATAACCAAAACCAAATTCAAAACACAAATCCAAACTCAATCAAAATCCAACCTAAACTCTTTCAAGTCAAATTCTTGAACTTAGCCAAATCAAACTCAAATCAATTTAAACCTTTGGATTTCTTCTCCAAACAATCAATCCTTCAATCACAAATTCAAATTCAATCACTTCAATCATCCAAATCAAATCAAATGTTCACCCATTTTGATCTTGAAATTATCAAATAAATCAAAACCCATTTGACTCCAAATCACTTGCAAATGGATTTATATTTCAATCATAAGTCTATATGTGAGTTCAATCAAACTTGAATCAAGCCTTGATCAAGTCAATTGACCCAAGCTTGACCTAAAGTGACCTAAAACACCTTTTTTAGCCAAATTATAATCCTACCCAAATTGGATTGAATTAAGCCCATCTAAGCCTCACATTATGAGCAACAATCATCATAGGATAATCAATCACTCAAATTGGGTCAAAAAGGCAAGCCTAGCCTTTGCTTTTAACCTAAAAAAACTAGCCAAAATCCACCATAGGCTAAATAGATTGAAACCATTGATCTAAACTAATTCATGATAAATGATTGAACTTGACCAAGTCATCATTTGAGCAAAACCTAGCCAAACTGGCCATTTGACCCAAGTTGACCTAGAAATTCAAAAATTGTCAAATCTTGATCTAAGCCAAATTGATTGCAATCAATGGGTCAAATTCATTCTAAATCACTTGTTGAACTTGACCTCAATTGGCCAACTAAACCAATTGACCATGAACCCAACTTGACCTAAAAGGTCAAATAAACTTGAAACAAATCAAAATTGATTGAAACTAAAGCTTGCAAAACATTTCAAATGATCAACCAAGCCTAAACCAATCCATGACCTAAATTGGGTCAAGTGGGTCAAATTGGTCAACTTGACCCATTTGACCTAAGTGAACTCAAATGAACCAAAAAATATAAATCAAATCAAACAAAATAATGATACCAAATCATTACAAATGATCATTTAAACTTGACTAACCCATGATTTGACCCAATTTGACTTGGTAAACTTCATCCAAGTTGAACCATTTTGACCTAAATGGGTCAACTTGAGCCAAATCATATCAAATCAACACCAAATTCATTGAAAATTAGCACCCATTTTTTAATCATTCTAAATATGCCAAAAATCAAACCCACGACCATTTTACCCTTGGGTCAAGGTAACTTATGGCCAAATCCACTTGGTCAATTCCTTTCATGGCCACTTGGCATCCTCTAATGGACCATTTGGACACCAAGGGAGGTGGTGCACATGATCCAATGGGTTTGGGTCATTATGACCCAACCAAGGCCACAATCAAAATTCCCATGTGGATCACCTTCCACACTCATTTAACACATGCACCTCCACACTTCCACTCTCACCCAAAATCAAAGCACATGGCACTCAAACAACCAAAACAACCCATTTAATGTCCTCAATTTGATCAAAATAGCAAGGAAAGCTTGACCATCCGATCCAAGTAGGGAAGATATACTCCCCTCATTTCCACTCAAAAAGTTCCTTGCATTGATTGAGCTCAGAGGATCAAAGGCAAGCTTCTCCAAGTTTCCTAAGCTCATTCCAATTTCTACTTCACATTTTTCAAAGCTGAAATAGGGAGGTGAGGAGATTTCCACTTTGCTCAATTCTCAATCAAACTCCAATTGCTCTTGCAAGCACCATCAAGGCACCAAGTCAGAGCTTACCCAAAGCTTTTCCCAAGTCTCAAGCCACGAGGTGGAGTTGATTGAAGCCAAACCATTGAAGCAAGCTTTGGTCAATTGGAAGATCCGCAATTTGAACCTTCAGGGCTTTCATCAGGCTATCATCTTTGTTGGCGTGATAGCCTCAGTGAGGTATGCCTCAAAATCGAGCTTAAGTTGAAAAATGCTTGGTCCTTTATGAAGGAATTGTAATCCCATTAAAATTCAACCATTGGATGTTCTTCTCCTTGCTTCTAGATGGTTAGGGTTGAATCTCTTTATCCAGAGCTCAAGTGAGCTCGGATCAAACCATGGAGGATGGGCGGTCTCCGTCTCCGTAGCAAAGCGGGGATGAATCATGGACCATCCATCATGTTTTGGATGGACAATCGATTAATATATGTAGATCATTTAATCCTTTAAAAACCGGTTTGATCGACCATCGATCCTTAATGCGGCAGGAAAGTGTGTAACACGTGGCGACATGCACCAATGTGACAACTTAAATAACCAATCCCATCATGCCATGGAAAGGAATCGTGTCACGTGATGTCTGTGATTAGTTATATAATTAGGTTATTTAATTACTTTCACTAAAACTTAATAAATTCATAATTAAATGTAGAAAAATCTTAAAATTGCAAACTTAACTTCTTTTTAAAATAATTCAGAGGGAATTCAATAAAATTATTCCTAACTGATTTTAAATAGTGAATTTTCCTTAATTAGGGTTTAATTAAAACTTAATAACCTTAATTACTCCCTAATCATTTCATTAATCAATTAAACTTCTCGACATGTTTAGGGGATGACTTCGCCTCCCCTAATTTTCTTGGAATTTATTAATGAGTTAATTAGAAATCAATTAATGAATCCCTAATCACCCTCTTAATGTAATTAAGAGTAATTAAACATGTGAAGATGGTTTAATCACTTAATTAAGATAATTAAGCATTGTTTAAGTGAAGAGAAAGTTTATGGAATGAGTTTGGGGTACTTTCCTAAGTTATTCCCTAAACCCCTTTCTTCCTTAATCAAAACATAATTAAGGATTAATCCACGATCTACTTAATCTAATCAAACTTTCAAAACCAATCTAATTAATCAATCTCTTTTACATCCTTAGGTGTTCAAAAGCTTAAGGTAAGCTTAAGGAAATTAAAACCCAACCCACATGTATGGGGAGATGAAAGTACTTAATGAAAACCTTAATTTAATTAATCAATAATTGTGAGCTAATTGCATTAGGCCCCTTTCTTTCTTAGGAGCATTGATGATTTAAATTCCATGTGGTTGCATATCATATGTTGGCTCACAATTGTTTGAATAATTATGTTAAAATGGTGTGTAGGTAAGGGGTAATTAATGAATTTAATCTACACCTTAATCTAAACAAACATAAAATCAATCTAATTATTCTAAAAATTAAACTAAATCAATTCACAAATGGGTTAGGACCAACAAACTCTTTTGACATTTCCTAAATCAAATTCAAAACAAAATAAAAAATCTCTTTATGAAATGTTGATTCACTTTAAATGATCTAATTTCATAAGATTATCTTTAGAATTAATTAGGGTGAATGAAGTTATATGCTTACATCACTTTATTTCTTTCCAAACATGCTAAAATGTTGTATGCCATATGAAATCATGCATTCATATCTTTTGAAAAATCAAAATAAATGAAATGTTTCCTTTATGTCAAATTGCATGTTTTGGCTAAAGTAAGAAAATGAGTGGCTATTATCACTATTAAATCAAAATTATTTTTAAAACTTATGAATCAAAGATTATAAATGAATGCTACTTATAAATACTTATAAGCTTGCATGTGATTGTACCATAAAATGTGTTATGTGATTTTCTTCTCTTTTCTTAACATAGGTTTTGTACTTGAACATTCTATACACTTCTATGTTATGGCTTAAGAAGGATCTTCGGGCACATGTACATAAACCTTTTGCATGATTCTTCATCCATTTGTTTTGTTTTTGCACATGCACATGTATTTAAGAAAAGTGGTATATTAGTCTGGACATCCCAGGGTTGCGAGGCTTTAAGTAGCCCTAAGAAGGTCTTGTACCTTATACCCTTAGTGTATAAAACAATGGTGCCATACTCACTTATGTCTTTCATACATGTAAATGTGCATTTGATAAATGGATAAAAGAACCCATCTCTTTTCTACTAAACAAAATCATGCATCATGAAATATCCAAAATTTTCCTAAACAACATTTCTTAGCATTCATCATCAAAGTTTGCTAAGGTTTGCATTTGCATGTATAGATATGCTTACGATTATTCATATGCATGATACACATGTTGGAAAGAAATAAATAGTTGTGTTTTGTGATAGTAATTCACTTTAATTAATTCTAAGATGCATTTCTTATTGAAAAGGTTTATTTAGAGCAAATATAAACTTAGGATTAATTAAAATATATAATAAAATATTTACTAAAAAAATCATTAATGAATCTACCTTAGAAATTACTTAAGGTAGGGAGGAAATAGAAGTTCTTTTCTTTTTTCCTCTCTTTAAAACACTTAATAATTAAGTATAGGTTCATTCAAACTAAATCAAATCATCAAATAAAATTAACAAATCAACTAAATCACTTAAATGAAACCACCCTCTAAGTTGAATCCTTCACACTTAAAAAATTCTAACCTTAAAGCCTAGCTAAGACATGCCACACAAGCCTTAAATGGCACACATTAGGCTAAGTCACCATTTCTAGCTCTATGTTACGGCAATGCATGGTTTGATGCCTAATTTTATTTTGTGATGTAATATTTTAGTCTAGATGTTAGGGTGTATGTACATACTACGGATGATAGATGATCTTAGTTTAATCATTATTTTTTTGTAGGATTGTGCTTAAGGGGCATTGTAATAAAGAAATAAAAAACTTATGCGGTTGCTTATACCCCTAAGCATAATCCAAATTAGAATAGGTGGACTTGGTTACTCATGTGTGGGGTGCTAAGTCCAATTTATTCATATACATGCTTGGGATTGTGTGGTATGTTTAGCTAATCTCTTCTGGTTTAGTTAGATTTACTTTTCCTTTTCATGTAATTTTGCAATTAAGATTTGTAATGAATGTTATGGGAATTAGGATGAACATTGGTCATACTATGTCTTATGCACCATGTAAAGCCTTAGCAACCACATCCCAACCAACCAAAAGAAGGAAAGAAAGAAAAAGAAAGAAAAGAAGAAAGAAAGAAATGAAGAAAAGAAGAAGGAATGAAGAATGAAGACCCCATAACATGAATTCTTTCTAAATTACAATTAATTCATTTGTAATATGAGTTGTGTAAGGCTAGAGCTAGCTACCCATTTCTTTTGGGTTTGTTGTGGGTGGACCATAAAGGCCTCATATTCATTTTGCGCTAGCTTTATAAAATTGTTTGATGTTTGTTTAGCTTGTGCATTAAGATGACATATTTTTCCTAGTTTCTTTCTTGCTTTGATGAATGGCCTCGATGCGATTAGGCTCTTAGAAAAAATAAATTTTATATCAATTAATTAACTCAAAATTAAAAATTAATAACTCATAACCTCACCTAAAGCTTTGGTTATAAATCAAGATAAAAGATTTAGCAACCCCTTAGCTGGATGTTGTATGTCTCACATCATGCATAAAGAGAATATTAATTCACTCTTGCTTATGGTGGGCTTCCACCTTTGCCAGAGAACTTGGCTTGACCTTTGAGAGCCATGGTGGAAACACACCTCCTTCTTGTTGATTTTGGCCCATAACCAATTTCTCATGCATTAGGCATATGAATCCCATAGCTTGTGTTAAATGAATTGTCCAAAAATGAAAATAAAACTTAACAAAAAATTGCATTAGATTTAAGTCATTAATCATGCCCTACATGATCTAGTCTTTTAGAGAGTATGTTTAAGGACTTAGTCTTTTTCTAAATAAACAACAACCTAGCTATCTTGCAAAAGCATATGACTTTCCTACATATATTTAAAATCATAGGAGGAGTTAGTTGGTGGCCACCCCCAGGTGGTTGTAAGTCCAATAGTGGTTTATCTCTCTCATGGAAAAACCATATGCCCATTTTCCTTAGATTTAGGTCTTACTTTGGTCTGAAAGCTCCATAGATTTAGGATCCGAGGTTGTTGTTTCCCTTTGTCAGCTACAAGCATAAATCCTCACCTCTTAGGCATTTCCATGATCTTGTGTTGTGGAATTGTAAGCCTTATAATTCCAATAAAAATTCAGCTCAAAAACATAATTCCTCTCAAATTTTAAAAATATAAAGACCAACTATAGGATACTTTGGGATGCTCGCTTGGTTTCTAGCATTGAGCATCCCTACTTATCTCCCTTTAGCTTGATAATAACTCCCTCCTCTTGATCAATCCCACTTGATCTCCTAAAAATGGCTTATTTGTTGACAATCCTATCTTTAAAATCTTTGGAGACAATGATCATTTACCTTAATCAAGATTATTCTTAAGGAATCTCATTTCTTATGATGTAATTAACTATGGGGGCTTGCCACCACAAGAAACTTAATGAACTCGACTTAAAATAAATCATGCTTTATTTTTCCATGTAAAGTAGGGGAAGAATCTTTGGTACATCCGAAGAACCATAGTTCGTAGGAATCCTCATTAGGTGATTAGGTCCATTGCAGGATGGTGACTTCTGTCTCTCGAGATAGCATATCATTCCTCAATGTTGTACCCAATCACCCTAATGAGAAAATCTGTGGATCTACATGATGTCCGCCAAGTGTGTATTTTTGTCTTCATTTATTTTTCCAAAGATAGATGAAGATGAAAATATTTCACCATAGATTTTTCTAGCGACTCCGGGATAGTTCATCTCTCCATCTTTGGTAAATGATCATTGTCTCCAAGTATCGATAGTGGATTTGTATTTCATATGAATTCGAGACTATCCTTCTTTTCTGTTGGCACTTAATTTATTTCATTCTTAAGCTAAGCTAACATCCTTTAGGTTTTAGTACCTCACTCCATGTAGGTCTTGAAACCCCTATTGGGTTCCCCAATAGGTGAAAATAAAATTTTAATAAAAAGAAATAACTAAAGACTTTCTCCTTACCATTTCTATGGTAAGGAAAGGTTCATTCAAAAAAATAAATAAATAAAAATAAATCCTTTATAAAAACAACAATTTCCAAAAAGTACTTTTTCAAAATACACATGATAAAATATTTCAACCTCATCTAACAATCTTCATGATTGTTACATGTTAGATCATTTAAAAAAAATAAAAAATCATCTTTTCAAAAAGCACAAATGAACATCCTTCATTCAATATACCTAAATTTATTGAATGAAGACTTCATTCAAATCAAAATCAACAATCATCTTTCAAAAATAAAATCAACAATCATCTTTTCAAAAAAATAAAATCAACAATAATCTTTTTAAAAAACTAAATCAACAATCATCTTTTCAAAAATAAAATCAACAACCATCTTTTCCAAAATAAAATCAACAATCATCTTTTAAAAAATAAAATTAATAATCATCTTTACAAAAAATAAAAAAATCACCTTTTCAAAAGCACATATTTGAAAATGAACAATTCTCTTTCAATATACCCAAATTTATTGAAAGAAGATTTCATTTTCAAATAAAATCATATAACATTGAAATTCCATTTCAACATATCTCACATATGTTGAAGTTAGAATTTCTTTCTTTTCAAAATTACAAATTTGAAAATAAGCCTCTCCATTCAATATGTTGGATGAGGCTTTTATATTCAAATAAAATTTCACCATTTGAAATTCCACTCAACACATTCCACATGTGTTAAGTTAGAATTTCTTTCTTTTAAAAAAAAAGAAATTATCATACACAAAATAAAATTTCATCTTTGAAAAATAAAACATAATTGACTCCCATTTGACATACCCAAATTTGTCAAATGAGGTTTCATTTTCAAAATAAATTTGGACTTTATTTAGCATACCTAAATTTTCTAAGTAAAGATCCCCTCTTCAAAAAATAAAAATAAAGAATCATAAAAATAAAACACATTTGGATTCTTTATTTAGCATACCCAAATGCTAAGTGATGATCCTATTTTCAAAATCACAAAAAAAAAATCAAAACACATCTAGATTCTTCATTTAGCATACCCAAATTTGCTAAATAAATGTCCCTTTTCAAAAATCAAAACATCAAAATCAGAAACACATTTGAACTTTATTTAGCATACACAAATTTGGTAAGTAAAGTTCTCATTTTCAAAAAATCAAAATAAAAAATCACAAATCAAAACACATTTGGATTCTTCATTTAGCATACCCAAATTTGCTAAGTGAAGATCCTCATTTCAAAAATCAAAACATCAAAACATAAAACACATTTGGATTCTTCATTTAGCATACCCAAATTTTCTAAGTGAAGATACTCTTTTCAAAAATCCAAAAATCAAAAACATTTGGATCTTTTATTTAGCATACCCAAGTTTGCTAAGTAAAGGTCCATCTTTCAAAATAAAAATCAAACACATTTGGATTCTTCATTTAACATACCTAAATTTACTAGTAAAGATCCTCCTTTCAAAAAATCAAAATAAAAGAAAACATTTGGACTTTATTTAGCATACACAAATTTGCTAAATAAAGTTTCATTTTCAAATTCACACATGATTCACCAAACAAGCAAAAGAAGATGAAAATTGTTTTCAAACAACTCATTTAGCATACCCAAATTTGCTAAATGAGTAATTAAATAAAATCAATTGACCCTTTATTTTAAAATACTCAAATTTGTTAAATAAAGGGTCCCAAAAAATCAAAATCAAATATGAACCAATGGAAGCATCAATCTCTTCAAAATATTTGAATCCATTTCCAACATACACAAATTTCTTGAAATTGGATTCTAAATTCAAAAATCTCTTCCCCAATTTTAAATTCGAAAATGTCTCCTAAAATAAAGAGCCCCACTTAACATATTCAAATTATTGAGTGTCGATTCAAATTCTAAAAACAAACTAAAGCAAAAATCTAGTTTGAGTTTATTTTCCCAAAATTGCAGAATTTCAACTCAATTTCAGTCAGTTTTCAGTTTAGTTTAGTTCAGTTCTAATGAAAGTTCAGAAGTATGTGTTTACTTTTCCTTTTGGGATGGATTTGGCCTTGGATCGGGCACCTCCCAGACTTTGCCCACTCATTCATTTTGGTGAGGTTTTGAGGGAGCTAGGATCACTTGTGGGGACCACCCTCCGTCACAGTGTGGTGGCGAGCGGTCATCTATGTTGAGATGCCATCATTCATAGTTTCCCTAAGAGGAATATAAATTCTAGTTAGTTTCAATGCAATGCATTGATGGTTCCCATTTACGCTTGATGCAGTACCCACTCGTTGGCTTCTTCCAAGGGGAAGGCTCCCCTGGTTCTAGGGATAGTCTCCCATACCTAGGAGGTAAAGTCCAGTTCCCATAGTGCTCCTCCCAGTAGGACCCAGTCCTGTAATAGATTCTGTAAGATCAAGTGGTATCATGTGCGCATAGCCAAGGAGATGGAAGGCGGTTGCTTTCGATAGAGTAGAGGAGTTGCAAAGAACAAGTTTCATCCCTCTCTAAATCGATGGAGAAGAAGATATTGATCTCATTTCACCTCAACAGTTCACTTTGAGGCTCTACTAGAGATAGAGAAGGTCATGTATGTCGACCTTAGATCGATTACGAGTCGATGGGGCTTATGGATTATCAGAGTCTGAGGCCCAATTTGACTTACGGTCAATCATCTCTCACAGCGTTGGTGAGCACATCTCTTTGTACATATCACCAGTAGATAGAGACGTAGGTATGCTAGATAGTTAGCTACCTCTCTTGTGGACATCGACATCTTGCCATGCGTCATCGATAGCATTGTATTGATACTACTCACCACAAAGAGGAGCTCCTGCATAGAAAGTCGATGGTGCCTCGGCCACACTGCTCTACTCCATGCCCACCATCTCCAGTACAAGCTCCATCATCCATAGTTCCAAAAGCCATGAAGGCTGCATGTAGGGAAAAGAGAGCCCCAGCGATCTGGCTATGGACAAGAGATCCTATTCCATCTACGGTCGGCGAGGCAGGAGCTCTCACCTCTTGCTCCGTTGTGGTGAAGAGGAGTGGCGATATGGATCATTGTAGTTGTGCCATCACCACCACCACCAATAGAGCATGGAGATAGCAAAAGGGGAAGGAGGACCATTGTCCCCATGGTGATAGATCCACCTAGGAGTAGCACTCCTCCCATGACAGATGATAGCCATGAGCATATTTCTTATAGTGATGTAGCCCTCACAAGGTTAGCTCTCCAACATCAAAGGGGGTTAGATGTATTTCTATTCATGAGCATGATCCTACCACCAGTCAACCATGCTCATTTGTGCCCGTAGTTAGCTCCCTATATGCTATTATAGCATAGTATCTTATGGAAAAGAAGAAATTCTAGGATACGACTGGTCGTACCTAGAGAATAAGAAGGTCAGTTTTGATCATAATGAAGATGATCTATTGGAGGATTCAATAGGAGTACATATGGTTGATGCCAGGGGTTCCCCTCTTTGGGATTAGCAGAGTTTGGAAGGTTTTGCAACTGAGTAGGATGATACAGCCTACACGACCCAACATCTCCTTCAACAACTAAAATAGAAGGATGAATAAATTGATAGGATGTGAAAGAGGCTTGAAGACTTGCTAGCAACAATTTTGGCACTTTAGAAATAAGCCACGGTGCATCCACTATTAGAGGCCGTCGACTGAGTTGTTGCATGTTGTGGATCAAGCCAAGACTTCACCAGTAGAGCACGGTAGCACTAGCTTGTATAGGAAGGTGGTGGATAGTACCTCCATACAAGAAAAGGACATTAAACTCATGGTTGAGCAAGTGAAAGAAGCTTGGCACAAGCCAGGAGGATCATCGATTCTAAAGGGTAGACCCTACCCAGAGGAATTTGCTTCCAATGGGTAGACCCTACTTAGAGGTATCCTAGGGGTTTTGTGCCACCTTCTTTCAAGAGCTTTGATGGCAATGGGAACCCACGACAGCACGTAGCGCACTTCAGAGCCAACTATTGCAATGTTGGTGGTAGCGATGCATTACTATTCCATCATTTTAATAGCAATTTGGCAATCATAGCCTTTGATTGGTATGTTAAACTCTCTAACAGTTCAGTGAAGACTTTTGCAGAGTTTGAGCAACTCTTCATTAAAAGGCTTGTTCGAGCTCAACAAAGGGTGATTGTAGGTGAACTCGTTGTGACTTAACAACACCCCGGTGAGTCTCTTATTGATTATATTCTCAAATGGTGCAATTAGAGTTTGAAATGCAAACCACAACTATCTGAATAGCATGCCATTGAAATTATGCTAAAGAATATTCATGTCCTGGTCACCTTCATGCTCAATGATTTTATAATCAAGATATTTGAGAAGCTAATCAACAAGGTGGATAGTCTACAAGGAGAGGCCAAACAATTGTCTTTTCAAGATCAGTCAACAAAGCCAAAGCCATAGAAAGCTTATGAAGAATCAGGGGTAGTAGCGGTGTTGGATAAGGGAAGCAAGCGACCAAGATCACATGAGAGAACTCGTGCTCAATAGCTCACTTTCACCTCCTTTACCACCTAGGCCATCCTACTAGCTACCATAGGCCTCCACTTCTTGCCTCCTCTTAGCCAAACTCACGTGATACCTTGAGTAGTTACCATCCACCAACTCTTTTAGATAAACTAAACCTTATTCATTTAAGAATAGATAATCAAGAAAATCTTTAAGAATTTCTTAAAGAGACCTAATTTTAAACTACCCAAGCCTAAAGCGAGAGGCGGGGAGCAATGATCCTAACTTTTGCCCCTACCACATCTTGGGTCATGTTTTGGAAGATTATTTTACATTCAAGGCGGCTTGAGAATAGCTACAAGATAGGTGCCATAGTTATCCCAAAGAATATCTAGTGGAATAACCATCCATTTGTTAGAGGTCCTTGGGGATACGCAATCCTCTCAAAACTAAAGAAGGTTGGGATATCTCCTTATGAACCTCTAAAAGATTATTTCAAAATCAAGAAACTTTCCTTGTAGGTGCTTGGCGCAAACCTCAACATCAAGGAAGGCTTGCAAGTTGCCAAAGACAACTTGGGGAAGGTTAGAATAGCTTAGTATTACTTGCAGGATAGCCAAGTAGTGCAATAAAGGATCTCCATTCCACCATTTTACTACTTCAGACACTTCCAGCTAGCTCTTCTTCTAGTATACATCTTGTATCATCGATGAGGCCATCAAATCCCTCACCCCACTTACTTTGATTTCTACTATGTACCTCCTTCAAAATCAGAAATCGAGGAATAAAACTAGTTTGAATTACACATCTTGCCGATGGGTTGTCTAAATCTACTCTTACAGAAAAATCTTCAAGTCTAAATAATAATTATAATAACTCTGATCTTCCTCTTTTTGATTTGGAGTTGGACTTTCCTTCTCTGAATACTATGGGTTCACCTCTTTAGATAGACTTGGAATCATCTGATTTTGAGGGTCCTATAGGAGAAGCTATAGGTGAGCCTGATGAGCAGGTAGAATCTTCCACTAACATGCCACAAGAGATTATAAAAGTTAACCTCCATAGTAACAAGGTTCTACCTCCTAGGGCAGCACCTCAAGATAAGGGGAAACAAGTCATTGGTTCTAATGGTTGAGAAGCCCCTCTACAAGATACTCCACCCTTGGATATGCTTGTGGAGGATCTGCCCAGAGTTGATTACAATGTCCTCGCTCACCTAAGAAAGTTGTCAACTAAGTTAAGCATATATGATGCCCTTGTCTTATCCAAAGAGATGAGGGAATCATTAATCAAGGCTCTTCTTGATCTAGAGATATGCTTAGCTCAGCTGACCACTATTGAAGAGGAGGCACATTATTCAAGAGAAGCCCAAGGAGTCACATTCACAGATGAAGACCTTCTTCTGTGGAACATGGAGCATAACCATCCCCACTACATTATAGTGGATATGGGCAAGTTTAGACTTTCCAGGGTGCTTGTTGATCAGGAACATTATGAGTCTAAGACCCTTGCGATTGACATCTCTACACTCAGGAGATGGATATTATTGAGAGGATTCAATGAATAGAGAGGGCATTAGGTTCCATAGTGTTACCTTTGGAAATAGGTGTGGAAGATTGAAAATTTTATATAATTAATTGAATACATTGTTCACTATTTTTTGCTTTCCTTGGATAAACTATAACAAGATGATTCAATCCTCCTTTCATCAATGCATCAAGTTTGGAAGGGATGGAATCGAATATTATGCCAAAGGAGATGAAAAGTTATTTTTAGTTAGAGAGGTTGAGATATATGAGGATGCGACCTACTATCTTCTTCAAAACACCTTTTCTCATGAACTTGGTCAAAATTCAAATACAAAAGAAAAGAAAAAGAAAAGAATAATGAAGTGAAAATACAAGTGAATGAGAGAAAAGTACATCAAGGAAGAAGTAGAGCCACATATCACATTCCACCCAGTTCATTCCACCATACTGGACATATGGGTAGAATGACCCGACCTCCATCAAGGAGAACAAGGGTAGATAAGGCAATTCCAAAGGTGGAAGACCCCTAGTTGGCATCCTAATAGGGGTTATGTTCCAGTTCATAGGAGTATCCCTACTATAAATATAGACTTGGAATCCAGCTAGGAGGATGAGTCTAATTTCATTAGCATACCAACCAACCCCTCTCAGTGAGTTTCATTGGAGGTGACACTCGTGCTAGACAACAATGAAGATCGGGCCTCCAAGGATAGCATGAATGTATTTGAATCAAGTTTATGTGAAACTATCAGGCATCAGTTAGGAACCTTAGCTCTAACCTCACTTTCCTCTCAAAAAGTTGAAGGTTTAGTAGTTAAGGAAGCCCCCCAGTCTTCCATGGATGTCAAGGCAAAGAGACTCCTTTTGGGATCATCATCCTCAAGTCCAGAAGTTGATGTAGAACTTGGGATAATTCATATAAAAAATTAATAGAATTACCTTTTGATTGGTACTCACCTTGTGTTCTTAATCTAGTAAAGAAAGGTTTGATTCCTTATACATGGTCCAAGCATAGGTCAAAGTCTTCAATAAGTTATGGAACAATAATCAAAATCAAGACTAGGATTCGGTACATTGGGTCGATGGTGATTCTACTTGTTAGTTGTTACCAATCATCAATTTGATAGGTTCTTCTCAACCACACTAACTCTTATGAGGAAGTATGTTTAGAAAAGATGATCAGATGATCTCCAAATCAAAGATGCACCACTAGAATTTGAAGGAAATCCATTCAACAATTGATAAGCTTAAAGAAATCAACCTTGGGATAGAAGAAAATCCATGCCCGACATACATCAGTTCATTGCTGAATGAAGAAGAAACCAATTACTTAGTTAGGCTATTGATTGAGTTTAAGGACTATTTGCATGGAGTTATGAAGAGATTTCTGGATTATCTCTTAATGTAGCAGTCCACAAACTAGCAATTAACCCTAATGCTAACCCTATCAAGCAATCTCCTAGATGCATGCGATTAGAAATCAAACAATAGGTCATTTTTGAAGTCAAGAAATTGATTAATGTTGGTTTCATCAGGGAAGAAAAATACCTACCTGGTTAGCCAGTGTCATTCCAATTAAGAAAAAGAATGGCCAAATTTGCATATGCATCGATTTTAGGGACTTAAATAAGGCATGTCCTAAGGATGAGTTTCCTCTTCCTATACCAAAATTAATGGTGGACATACTCATCTCATGCATATTCTCCTTCATGGATGGGTCATCGGCTACAACTAAATTAAGATGGCCCCAGGGATGAAAAAGAAACATTCAAACCTTCATAATCTATTATTATAAGGTCATGCCTTTTAGCCTTAAAATGCTGGTGCATACCAATGGGCCATGACTGATCTTCAATGAACTCATTCATCATCAAGTTGAGTGTTGTTGATGATCTAGTAGTCAAGCAAAGAAAAAGAAGACCATCTCTTTGACTTGAGTAGTTTTCAAATGATTAAGATAATATAACCTCAAAATGAATCCAAAGTTGTGCGGAAAGTGTAGAGATAGATCCAAAAAAAGATCAAAGCTATCTTAGAAAAATGCCACCACTAAAGTTTAACTCAACTCGGATCTTTCCAAGGGAGGTTGGCATATCTAAGATGCTTTATCTCAATCTATGCAAGCCATTTTCAGCACTTGTCAAAAAGGATGCCAAGTTCAAGTGGGATGACAAGTGTCAGCATGCCTTTGAAGATATCAAATAGTATTTGGTGAAGCCGTATGTTCTAGCCTATCCGGCAAGCCACTTATCATCTACACTATTGCATTGGATGACTCCTTGGCTCTTTGTTGGCCCAAGCCAATGAAAAAAGGGAGTGCTCTCTACTACCTCATATCATCGATTCTTCTTGTGAACCTATTGAGAAACATTGCCTAGCTTTAATCTTTGCATCCAAAATCTGACACTATATGCTTTCTCATAAGGTGAACTTGATTTCAAGAATCAATCCACTTCTGATATCTCATGACATGGCGGCGTTATCCAAGCGGTTGGCATTGGTCCATGATTCTCTCAAAGTTTGATATTACATTTTCATGCGGTGAAAGGTCAAGCATTTCTTAGCACACTTCATGCGATTCCCACTTAGTGATGATCTCACGATGAACAAATCATGAACTTAGGGAGATTGACAATCACTTGTGAGATGTATTTTGATGTTGTGGCTTCCTTTCACGAGAAGAACCACAATCTACTCTTCCGGAAAGGCGAGAATAGTTCTCTTAACTTCCATGATGTGATGAGATTCATACTATCTCTTTCCTCCAACTGAAGTTATGAGGCTTTGATTGTAGGTTTGGAGTTAGCCATTATAGTGTGTGTCGAGCATCAACATCTACGAGAATTCTTAGGTTATCAACCAAATTATGGGTCCTTCAAGGTTCTAAAACCTTCATCACCATGAGTATATCATGAAGATGTTGGCCCAAATCTGAGGTCACCATTTACAAGGTCCCTCGAGGAGAGAACAATAGTAGATGCTTTGGCCAAACTTGCCAAATTGGCATGTCAGGAAGATGTGTTCATTCCAATAAGGGTCCAAAATAGCAAATCCTATCCTTTATTGATGTTGAACTCCTCGAGACTTTCTCTCTGAAGGGGAGGTTTCCTTTGCCAACAAAGATGAGGAGCTTGATTGGAGCAACCGTTCAATGATTATTTGAACGCAACTACTACCTCAAGAGAAATCACAAGCCCATCGGAGATGCAAAAAGCTCTCTCTATGCTCTCATGGATGGCACCTTGTCTTGTGATCTTTTGATCAAATGTGGTTACATTCTTTAGACAAACATGAAGCCCATAGGATCGTGATTGAGGTACATTCAGGTCTATGCGTAGCATCAATTTGGTTCAAAGATGAAAGTAAAGATCAAAAGACTAGGATACTACTTACCTTTGATGATTACAGACTACATGAACATGGTTAGAAGATTCCATCAATATCAGGTACACAGTGTGGTCTTACATCAACCACCCAACATTCTACATCCTATATTGGCCTCATGGACATTTGAGTGTTGAGTGACATAGTGGGTCTCGATCCTCTTTCTTCCAAGGGTCATCGATTCATCTTAGGCTGCCTACTTTTGCAATTGGGAGGCAATCCCACTTAGAGAGGTCACAGCTCAAGCTGTGCTCTAGTTTTTTAGGAACCATATCATATATAGGTTTGGGGTGCCTCAATGAATTATATACAATAATGCATAAGAGCAGATTAACATCAGGAGATGTATAGGTTGGTGATACTCCACCATCTTCTATCCAAGGGAAAATGGCCTAGTAAAAGCATTCAACAAAACTCTCATCCAGATACTAATGAAGACACTCGACGATAACAAGCGATAGTGGCATGAGCAGTTAGTTGAAGCCTTATGGGCCTACCACACCATATATAGAACTCCAACTCAATCTACCTCATTCTCCTTAGTGTATGGGTCCAAATCCATTCTACCATTAGAAGTTTAATTCTTGTTACTAAGGATAGCAATGGGTAGCAAATCACTACAGAGCAGAATGCAAAGTTGTGGTTAGAAGAGCTCGATGGTTTGGAGGAGAGATGCCTACATGCTAGAACCTCGAGTTATACAAATCCAAAATGATTCAAGCTCACAAAGCTAGTCCCCCTAGAGCTTTTCAAGTAGGAGAGCTTGTCCTAGTTTTAAGGAGACCAATTGTTGCTCGAAAGATGGGAGGCAAGTTTGAACCCACTTGGGAAGGCCCTTTTATCATAGCCTACCAAGGATGATCTTATCAACTTATTGATTGTAAAAGGGAACACCCGATGCTTCCAATTAATGGGCTCTATTTGAAGAAATATTACCCATTAAAACATGTTTGAAAACAATTATCATCAAAAGAACAAAATTTCATTCCAATTCATCAAAATCTTTCCTTCTTTTGAAGCATTATTTGCTTATTTTGTGAATCTACCATGAAGTATTTAGGATAGGTGTAAGAGAACCCAAGTGACATCCTATCCCTCTTTCTAACAACAAATCAAATTCCCCAACTACTAGAATAGGTGTGAGAGGAACCCAAGAGGCATCCTATTTTAGCATAACTAAGTTAGGTGTAAGAGAACACAAGTAGCATCCTTTCTTGGTGGGATCACAACTGGCATTCATGGCACCAATTCATCATTCATTCTCGTGTTTTTAGGATAGGTATAAAGAACGAGGGCATCCTTTTCCTTCAACACAAATCCTGACTATCTTGATGTGGGAGGTTGTTTTGGCACTCATTATGCTCTAAGTTAGGATAACATGCTTTGGAGTATGTCACCCAGTAGTTGATATGGTCACATGCTTACTTTCAGTAAGACCATGTGGTAGTTTTGTTTAGAAGCTACCTTTGTTGATAGGTTTTGTGAAGATGTGGTCACGTGCTTTCTTCTTCTTGATATTCCTGACACCTTTGGGTTGGTTGATGTTCCTTTATGTGAGTGAAGTTAGATACACTCTTGTTGAGGATGTGAGTCTTCCTTTGATTTTTGAAATACCACATATATTGATCTTCTCTGGGTTTGGATTCAAGCCCGATCTCCCTACGGGTTTTTGGATCTCTTTGGGGCCCCATTTACCCCTACGGTTACTCTTGGGTGGAATGTCCTTTCCTTTAGCCACATGGTTGGAGAATTTGTTATTAGTGGATGTGAATTCTCTCTTGGTTGATAATTTGAGATAGGTCTAGGATGATATAAGCTCATTCTCGGTATGATCCCTCCGACCAATAGGGTCCACGATCAAAAAAAAACAACAAACAAACAATATTGTGATTAGGAATTCAAGCCTAGTGTACCCTTTTGCCAAGTAGGCATCCTATCTTTAGAGTGTTAGCAGAACTCCTATAGAATTGCGACTATGCTTGAGTTGAGATAAGTCCAGGTTGGCACTCTCTGTTTGCCCTTAGATGGGTTCAATCTATTTTTCACAAATAGGTTGCCCGATAGTCATTCCTTTGGAAGATGTAAGTATACATTCTTTCTAGCATGATTATAACCGGCGACAACCCAAGGTTGGGTTGACATGTTACCATATGTGTCACAGTGGTCTTTTATTTAGAAAAGATGTGAGTCCCCATGCTTTCTTCCCTAAATTAACCATTGAAAACCAAAAGACACCCATTTGATTGGCTAGTTCTCCCCTCGACCAGGAAGCTACTCTTTTTGGATTGGTAAATCTGAGTTAGACCAAGGCCAACATGGCCCCAGTCAATCCATCATGACAATGGGATCCATCAATAATAATTAAAAAATGAAATTAATCTTGACTATCTTTGAGTTGATTTAAGTCAGAGGTATTCACTCAAAAGTCAGCCCTAGATCAGGTTCGATTTGTTGCACCAACTTCACCTAGTGGTTCCTTGTTTTGGAAGATGTGAGTCGCTTAACTTGACCATTGCAACAAAAAAGGCAATCCCTTTTGTTGGATAGTCCTACTATGTGGTTGGTAGACAACCCTTTTGGATGGTAAATCTGAATGTAGACCAAGGACCCACGACCCTTTTAGTTGGGTTCAATTGGTTTGCCTTGATGGATCACCCAACGATCCCTACTTTGGAGGATGTAAAACTCTACTTTCTTCACCTTCATTTGCACAAAAGGGAACCCCTTTGGTTGGATAGCCCTACCATTTGGTTGGTAGACTACCACTTTGGATTGGTAAATCTGAGCTAGATTAAGGCCAACATGGCCCCACTTTCAGATCCATCATCCGCAAGCGATAGGGTCCATCTCAAAATCCATAAAAAATTTTAAAATTAAAATCTAAACAAATTCAACCCTCCTCAGTCGGTAGAGTCAAACTAATCAAACAAAACAAATCCAATCAAACAATCAAAACAATCAAACAAACAATCAATCAAATCAACCTGCTTCTCCACAGTGAGATGCAAATCTCCATGGTTCCCCAAGTGGAATCAATTCAATCCAATTTGAACTTGCTCCCCTAGCAGTGTTCACATTTTCATCCAC
>CM038214.1:208542284-208703370 GCA_021442155.1 Cymbidium sinense
GCCAAGGTTGCAACCAAGTTAGGTAGTAGGGAGAGATGGAGGTACGCCAGGTAGTCGGTGACCTCCTCCCTTATTGATTTCACATCGGTGGGCCACCCATGGCCAATTGCATATAAGTAGGTACTCACCATCACCATTAGTAGGAGAGCTCCAGGAAGGGCAAGCTGTTACCTCCATCACACCGCTCCATTCCCTGTCCACCGTCACAAGTCCCTATCCCTCCTTCCACTATTCCTACCAAGGTTCAGACCTGCATTCGGGGAGAGGAAGTCCCCATTGGTGATCTGGCTATGGCCTAAGGATCCCACTCCATCTACTCACCTGTTGAGGTGAGGTCGAGCTCTCCCATTCGACCTCTCACTTCAGTTGTGGTGAAGGAGTGGCAAACGAAAGTCATCATGGTCGTGCCACCACCATAGCCACAACAGTCACCACCAACAACAGTGATAGTAGTAGAGGAGGGAGGGGACATGAGTACAGTTTCCATGGTAGTCGATCCTCAAGTGAGGGTACCGTTACATTGTATAGATTTAGAAAAGCATAGTTTCACAATTGGCCATCAACGAGTCTTTGTTTCAGTCCAGCTAGATAGAGTAAGAGATTGTTCACTAGCTGACATCTTAGAGGACTACATTACTAAGAAGATATGACTTCTAAGTAATGATCATTTAAATTTAGAGGAGGGGAGGGTAGCTTTTGACCCCGATAAGGATGATCTTCTAGAGGGTTCAAAGTCCACATGGTGACAAGCCTCCACCGAGACTATCAGAGACAAAATGGTGCTATGGTTGAAGAAGATGATGTCATCCATTCAACCCAACCCTCCCCCAACAGCTTAGGAAAAAAGATGATCAAATCCATACGATGGAGAAGAAGGTTGAGGATTTGTTAGTAGCAGTACTAGCACTTTAGAACCAAGCTCCAGCATTCCATCCTAACCCTATGGAAGCCAAGTGGCCTAAGCTTCTACATGTCTTAGAACCCCTATAAAGTACCTCTCCAATAGATTAGACAAGTTGCATAGAAAGGGCATATAGCACTGCAGAGAGAGACCAAAAATAAATGGTGGAACAGCAAGTGAGAAAAGCATTGGCGTAAGCCTATGGTACTTCATTTAATCCAAAGGATAGACCCTACCTCAAGAAATTTGATACAGTTCAATATCCTAAAAGAGTTTGTGCCACCATCTTTCAAAATTTTGATGGTAATGGAACCTCGAAGATATAGCATACTTTAGCTAGATGTTACAATCTGGTAGAATGCACTTTTTTTCGCTTTTATCGAGTCTTTAGGGATTGCATCTGATTGGTATGTTGAACCCAATGGTTCTATAAAGATATTTTTGAGTTGGAGCAACTTTTCATTAAGAGATTTTGAGCTCAGAGAGGGTGACTATGGATCTCATGTAGCATAACAAAACCCGATACCTTGTTGATTATATTCTGTGGTAAAACTTGAGTATAAAATGTGAACCTAGCTATCAACAACATGCCATAGAGATTTTTTTAAGAATATTTATGGGCTTGCCTTCATGCTCAAGGAATTTACTATCAAAACTTTTGAGAAGTTAATCAACAAGGTGGCTAGTCTACAAGAGAAGCCAAATAGTTACCTTTCCAAAACTAGTCATCCAAGCCTAAACTGTATAAAGCTTTTAAAAATTTGCTAGTGGCAGTGGCAAGCTTTTGAAAACAAGCTAGTGGTAGTGGCATTAGTTAACCACTAGAGTTAGTTGAGAGGAGACCTAGAGCTCATTAGCCTCCACATCCACACCCTACCATTATATTGGCCACCACACAACCACCTCACCATTACCACCACCACCTCAATAGTATACCCAAGTGGTAATTAATCGCCAGTGTAACTATATTACTCACCTACTCTTGACAAACTAAATAAGCCATATTCTTTCAAGAGAAAGGTAGTCTAGAAAATCTTTAAGAACTTCTTATGGCTGATTTCCTACCGTGAGAGTGGGCAAGAGCGATGATCCTAACTTTTTCCCTTAGCCATGTCTTAGAGGACTGTATCACTTTGAAGGACTGGCTTGAGCACATCCACAAGTTGAGTGTCATAATTATCTCTAAGGATTACTTATTTACTTATTAAAACAACCATCTAGTTCTGTTAGGGTAATCTTTGGGGATACATGTGATCCTCTCAAGACAAAATATGGTTGACATATTTTTTTATCCTAAACCTCTAAAAAGATTATTTCTAAGATCAAGAAACTCTCCTTATAGGTTCCTGTGGTAGCTCAAACCTCCAACATCAAGGAAGAAAGTTTCCAAAGATAACTTGGGGAAAGTGGAGCTTAGTAGAGAATAGTCCACACTTGAAAAATAGTTCAAGAGCACAACCACCGATCGAGTGTAGCATTCCATCCACCTTTGCAACTACTACTTCAGTTCTTCTTGATAGAGTGTTGTATCAGGGCACTAAAAAACCTTACCCCACTTACTTTATTTGATTTCTATCATGTACTCCACCTAAAAAAGAAATCAATAAAGAAAATGATTCAACTTACATCTTGTCCATGATGCTCTTGATTTTATTCTAAAAAGCTCTCCAAGTCTAAAAATAATAGCTCTAATAATTCCAATACTTTTTCTTCCAATTCAAAATCAGACTTTCCTTTTCTGAATCAATCAAGTTCACCCATTGAGATTAACTTGGAGTCAACTGACTCAAGGGTCCCATAAGAGAAGAGAGGTATACCGATGAGCATATTGAACTTTTGCCAACCCGCCACATGAAGTCAAGTCAACCTATGTGCAAAGTTCTACCTCATAAGGTAGCACTCAATAAGGGTGAGCAAGTCATTGGTTCTAGTGAGCGATAGCCCCTCCAAGATGCTCCACCTATGGATATGCTTGTGGAGGACTAGCCCAGACTTGATTACAACATTTTAGCTCACCTTAGAAAGTTGCTAGCTAAGCTAATCATATATGATGCCCTTATATTATCCAAAGAATTGAGGGAATCTCTAATCAAGGCTCTCCTTGGTCCAGAGATTAGCTTAGCTTAGCTGACTGCTATTGGAGAAGAGGCTCATGATTTAGAGGATGTCCCAAGAGTCACTTTCAGCAATGTAGACTTGCTTTTAGGGATGATCAGACACAACCATCCCCTCTAAATCACAGTGGACATGGGTAGATTCACACTTTCCATAGTGTTGGTTGACCCAGGTCTAGCAGTCAACATTATGAGTCTAAAGACCCTTGCCTACTTGAGGATTGACATCTCCAAACTCAATTCAAAGAGGACAATGTTGAAAAGATTCAATGAGTAAGGCGAGAGGGATTTAGGCCCCATAGTGTGCACAATATTGAAGTGGAAGAATTTCATTATAGATTTAGATACATCTTTCAATACTTTCTAGAGAGATGGATACATGAGAACAACATGGTCACATCCTCTGCACCAATGCATCAAGTTCATGAGAGGTGGGATAGAGTACAATATCAAAAGAGATCTTAAGCCATTTACTACCATGAGGTCAAGATATATGAGGATGCAGCCTATTACCTCTCTTAAAATCAACAAGTCTATTTTTATGAACGTAGACAAAGAACAAAAATAAAATATAAATAAAAAAAGAAATAAAAAGAAAAATATGAAAATGAAAAAGAAAAGAAAACAGAAAATAAGACTGAAAGTAAAAGGGAGCGAGAAATAGACTTGGAGGAGGAACTAGAGCTTGAGATTATATTCCACCCATAGTTCATTACTCCATTCAACATATGGCTAGATGACCCACCTCCACCAAGCAAAGAAAGAGGTAGATCTAGAGGCTCTAGGGATGGAAGACCCTTATTGCCCACCCAAAAGAGATATGTCTCACTATTAAAATACACCTCTATCCATAGTCTTAGAATCTAGTTCGAGGATGAGTTTTACATGGTTAGCACAGAGCTCTTCAATAGTAGATTCCTTTCAGGTGACACTGAGCCAAACAAAGGATGAAGATCCCAAAGTAAAGCATGTGTATCCAAGTCTATATGTTAAACAAATGCATGGTTAGAAACTTTAGCTCTAACCCCACTTTTCATAAGAAGTTTAGGTTTAGTAGTTAAGGAACCTTTAAGTCATCCACAGATGTGAGGACTTAGAGATTCTTTCTGGGAGCATCATCCTCAAGTCAAGAAGTTGATGTAAAACTTGAGGATGATTCATATAAAGATTTAATAAAATTTTCTTTTGATTAGTACTCACATTATGTTCTTAATCTAGCAAAGAAGGGATTAATCCCACATACTTGGTCTAAACATAGGTCATAGTACTTCAAGAGGTTATTGGATAACAAATGTAGACATTCTCCATCAAGACTATGACTAGAATTTGGTACAGTGGGTCCAGTCGATGATGATAATTGCTGCCTAGTTATCACAAATCATTTTGAATCTGATAAGTTCTTATCAAATCACACTAACTCTTACGAGGAGGAATGCTTAGAAACATTAGATGACCTATATAATTTCCAAGTCAAGGATGCACTACCAAAGTTTGAAGAAGAAATCAAATCAACCATTGATGAACTTAATGAAATCAACTTAGGGACAGAAGAAGATCCACGCCCAACTTACAACAGTTCCTTATTGAACCAAATTGAAACCAATGACTTAGTTAGGCTATTAACTAAGTTTAAGTACTACTTCATATGGAGTTATGAAGAGATGCCTAGTTAATCTCTCGATGTATACAAACTTGTGATAGAGCCTAGTGCTAACCTATCAAGCAAGCTCTCATGCGACAGATTATCAAACAATGTCATTTCTAAAGTCAAGAAAATGATTGATATTGGATTCATCAGGAAAGAAAAATACCTTACTTGGTTGGCCAATATCATCTCAATTAAGAAGAAATGGCCAAATTTCCATATGCATCAACTTTAAGGACTTAAATAAGGCATGTCCAAAAGATAAATTTCCACTACCAATCCTAGAGCTGATGGTGGACATTTCCTCATTTCATCGCCTTCTCTTTCATGGATGGCTCATCCGCTACAACTAAATTAAGATGGCCCATGAAGATGAGAAAAATACTTTTCAATCCTCGAGAATTTATTGCTATAAGGTTATGACTTTCATTAAATATGTTGCCACATACCAAGCATGACTCAATCTTCAAGAACTCATTCATCATTAAGTTGAGTGTTGATGATCTCATAGTCAAAAAGTAAAGAAAAGGAAGACCACCTTTAGCTTAAGAGTAGTTTTGAATGGTCAAGGCAATTTAACCTCAAAATGAACCATCGTGTGCATTGAGTAACTTAAGTTCCTTGGGTTTGTTGTCCAACACCGGGAATCAAGATTGATCTAAAAAATATCAAAGTTATACTAGAAATGCCACCCCCTAAAAGTCTAACTCAACTCAAATCATTTCAAGGGTGTTTGGCGTATCTAAGATGCTTCATATCCAACCCATCAAGGGCCCATTTTCGATTTGTCAAAAGAATGCCAAGTTCAAGTGGGATGATAAGTGTTAGCATGTCTTTGAAGACATCAAGCACTACCTGATGATGCTACCAGTTCTAGTATCCCTTATCCCAAGAAGGACATTCATCCTCTACACTACTGCATTGGATGACTCCCTTGGCACATTGTTGGCTCAAGCCAATGATGAAGGGAAAGAGAATGCTCTCTATAATCTTAAACCTCATCTAATCCTTGCTAAAGCAAATTATCCACCCATTGAGAAACATTGCTTAGCTTTAATCTTTGCATCTTAAAATCTATGGCATTATATGCTTTCTCATAAAGTCAACTTGATCTCCAGTCAATCCACTACATTATCACATGACATATGGCGCTATCCTATGGTTGGTGTGATGGTCCATGATTCTCTCAGTTTGACATTACCTTGATTTCTAGCAAAGAAAAGGACAAGCATTGGTAGACTTCTTAGAAAGCACACCCACTTCTGTCCACTTAATGAGATCTTCGAACAAATCATGAACTTGGACACTAGCAATCACCAAGAATTATTCTTGAGTAACTTTCCTCACAAAGGAGGACACACTTTTCAAATAGTCAGAGGAATAGTCCTTCAACTCTAGATTACAGTGATGAGATTCTCATACCATCTATCCAATCCTTGCACCAATAATGAAGCTAATATGAGTCTTTACACTTGAGTTACAATATGCATATCAAAAAACATTGATATTGATTAGCATCATCAAACAAATTGTTGGGTCATATAAGGTTCTTAAGCCTAAACTCCATCATTATCACAAATACATCATGGAACTATTAGCCCAAATCCCAGAGGTTACCATATATAAGATCTTATGAGGAGAGAACACAATAGTGGATGTACTAGCAAAGCTTGCCAAAGAGTTGGCATGTCCGAAAGATGAGTCCATATCAATAAAGATTTAAAGTAGACAACCAATCTTTATTGATCTCAATTCATCGAGAGATTCCAACTTGAAGGGGAGGTATGTGCCAAAAAGGATGAGAGGATTTGAGGCAACAATTCATGGACTATCTACCTAAAAGGCAAGCTACCTCAAGAGAATCACAAGTCCATCAAGGAAGCAAAGAGCCCTTCCAATTTTCATCAATGGCACCTTATATCGATAGTCCATCAATCATATGTTGTTACATTTTTTAGACAAGCATCAAGCCCATAAAAATCATGAGAGGTACACCTATTATGGCGAGCTCACCAATCCAAAATGAAGATGAAGGCCAAGATTAAGAGACTAGGTACTATTAGACTATGATGATTACTACCCATAGATGTAGCCAAGCATTGCCACTAATGTTAGTAATGAGTCTCAATTAACCACCCAACATTGGCCTCTTGGCCATTCGAGTGTTATAAGATTATGGGTCTGATCGATCAATCTTCTTCCAAAGGTCATCAATTCATCTTTGCCACTATTGATTACTTTTCTAAGTGGGCAAAGGCAATTCCTCTCAGAGTGGTCAAAGCCCAGCATGTGCTTTAGCTTTTCTGGAACCACATCGTATATAGGTTTGAGGTGTCACGATGAATTATATCTAATAATGGTACTACATTCAAGAGCGCCAAGATCAATAACTTCTCTCGAAGACACAACATAGATTGGCGATACTCTACCATCTATTACCCGCAAGTGAATGGTCTAGTAAGTATTCACCTCATTCAAATACTCAAGAAGACACTCAATGACAACTTTATAATGGCATGAGTAATTAGTTGAAGGTTTGTGGCTTATCACCACCTCAACTCCAACTCAATCAACTCCTTTCTCATTAGTATTTGAGTCAGAAGTCATTCTGCCATTAAAAGTCTAACTCTCATCACTAAGGATAGTTGTTGGTAGCAAGATCATGATAGAACATAATGCCAAATTATGGTTAGAAGAGCTTGAAGTGTACCCCCTGTGGCACTCACTCATTAGGTACTATAGGTCAGGCTGATGTGTTACCCTATTAGAATGTCACCCTAGTGGTCCTTTATTTAGAAAGATATAAGTCTACTATGATTTCTTTCCTAATTTGACCGCTGCACACTAATGAGCACCTTGCTTGCATGGTAGACCTTACTACATGGTGGCCTCACGTTGACTTCATTTAAGAGGATGTGACTACACCTTCTCTTAAACTAGCCATCGAACCTGAATTGGTTGATTAGGATTAGTGCCTTGTGGCTTCTTTCTTCCCATCTACTTCAAGTAGGTCTAGTCCTTATGACTCCCTACTTAGTATTCACCCTTAGGTCGTTTGATATATTGCACCTTAAACAAGTCATCCTAGCGATTGGTCCCTACTTTGGAAGATGAAAGTCTACTACGCTTTCTTCAAAATCTGCACATCGACCTCATGAAAGCCATATAGCACCTATTGAGCCAATGATAGACTATTTTGGTAATCAATTCTACTTTAGGGAGATGAAAGTCTACATGCCTTCTTTCTAGATTGATTGTCACACATTGATAGGCACCTTAGGTTGGTTGGTGTTTGCTATGCTGATAGTGACTCACCCGGTGGATACACCACTCTTGGAAGATGTATGACTACTACATTTTCTCCTTGAGTTGGCCACCAAATACCCATAGAATTATTTTCCTCTATTAGGATAACTCTTAGTGGCACCTCCTGTGGGTACTCTACTTAGCTGGTCCTTTAACTCCATTTAGACACTACCTGGTTACTTTTATTATGTCTCCTTTCAAGTAACCACCCCATGGTTGGAGATTCTATTAAAAGTGTTATTCTCTGGTCCAATAATAAATTTGAGATAGGTCAAGTGATATATTCTCAATGTAGTCCTCTGATACCAACAAGGTTCACGATAACAAACAAACCAAATATATTTTTGCTTTTGGATTAGGAATTAACGCCCTCAACAACACCTTTCCCAAGCAAGCATCCTATCTTTATGTGTTTATTTTGACATGTATATGGGGGACACCACATAGATCAGTGTACTTATTGAGGTGATGGGTATGACATCAAGGAATGGTGCACTATCTCAAAGATAAAATCACTACTACATAATGGACCTAATCACCTAATTGGACACTTAAGGCATGATGGGCCTTCTAATATACTAAGAGATTTTACTTTACATGGATGAATAATGGGTTATTTTTAAGTCTAAAGTATGTAGGCAAGATAATTAATTACATTTAAGGAAAGTTAATCTTTTTGGAATAGATTAAAGTGAATTATTGTAAAGATTTCAAAGATAAACACCTAAGATGAGGGAAATGCCCATGAACGAGGACAAGTGAGCATTCCAAATCTATTTTTATATTTATATTTGAATTGAAGAGATTACATGTTTGAGTTGAAATTTATTAGAAATGGACTTATAATCTCAAATACAAGATTATGGAAAGTTTAGAGGTGAGGACTTATGTTTGTAGCGAGAAACATCTTAAATCATAAATCAATGAGCTTTAGCAAGGCCAAAGCACATCAAATTCAAAGTGAAGATGTATGGTTTATTCCACAAAAAATAAATAATAATTTATAACTACACCATGGCGAAACTAACTCCTCTTACATTAAAACCATGTGATCAAGTCATATGTTTGCAAGATGGTTAATGTTAATATTAGAAAGAAACTAGTCCTTAAAACCCATAAGAGAATAGAGCATGAGTGGTTTAAATAATCTTAGTCATAAATCTTTCATTTTATTTGATTTTTTACTCTTCATTTCATGCTATAGATTTTTTATATGTCTAAATGCATGATAAAATGAGGTTATTCAAAGAGAAAATGTTTCCACCACTAAAACCTCTAATCCTTCCCCCATCGTGTTCAAGGATAAACATTCTCTTAGCAAAAGTAAAACAAGATGACATTTATATGTATAATTTGGACTTATCACCCTACACAAGGGTATCCAAGTCCGCCTGTCCTAATTTAGGTTATGCTTAGGGGTTAAGCAACCAGCAAAAGAGAGCATTTATATTTATTATAAGCATCCTTTAAGCACAATCTCCTATAGAAAACATAATTAGGCTAATCAGAGCCTAACATCTAGTCTACAAAGCATATACCCTAACATTCATTCTACAATAACACATCATAAAACCTAACATACTTCAAACAATGCACCGCCCTAACATAAGGCTAAAAGTGGTGACTTAATCTAATGTGTGTGTATTAAGGCTTATTTGGTATGTCTTAACTAGGCTTTGTTATAATTTTCTGAGTGAGAAAGGATGATTTTACTTTAAGTGGCTTAATTGATTTGTAAGTTTTACTTAATGTTTTCTTTTGTCTCACTTGGTTTACACATGTGTTATAGAAAAAAAGAGAGAGGATCACCCTCCTTTATCCCTACCTTAAGCCACATCTAAAACATATTAATTAATCAATTCTCTTTAATGAATGAGTTATTATATATTTTAATTAATCCTAAGTTTAGGTTCACTTTAAATAATCTTATTCAATAAGAAAGGCATCTTAAGATTAATTGGAGTTAATTACTATCACACAACAAATGTTAGTTGATTTCTTTCCATCATATGTAGCATGCATATGATTAAGTCCTAAACATATCTATGCATACAATATGTTTTTGGCACACTTAAATGCAGGATGCATGAATGAGTTTTTAAAAAAAGGATTTCATTCATTAGCTAAATACACATTCAAATGTATGAAATTTTTAAGAAAGTACCTCACCATTGTTTGACCAGGAGAATGAGGTAGGAACCTCTTGGGGCTACTTAAAAGCTTGCCTCCCTAGGTGTCCGACTAGATATACCCCATATTCTAAAATACATGTGGATGTATAAACAACTATAAGAATGGAAATCATGCAAAAATTATATTTTTTATTTTGAATTATGCATATAGAATAAGGTGAGGTTTTTACTCATTAGCCAAATGGATACACAAGTGTATAAAAGCTATAAGCAAGTACTTTGCCATTGTTTGACCAGGAGAATGAGGTAGGAACCTCCTTGGGGCTACTTAAAGCCATGCCTCAGGCCCAACTAAATATACCGATATTCTTAAATACTCATGAGTGTACAAACAACTATAAGAATGTAAACCATGCAAGAATTATATTTTGATTTATTTATACATGTGAGCTAAAATTCTATCTAAATTTTGACATGGATATACATAAGAATAAACCCAAGCAAGTGTTGTGTCCTTTCCAAATGAACTATACACTTGTTAATATACATATCCTTATGTGAATTCATGAAGATTAAAGAAAAGAGAACTTCATATCACATGTTCTAAGTTGTAAGCACATACAAGCTTATAAATACTCATAATTATCATTACTCTATGTGTTATAGTTGATTTATATACTTTAAGAATTAATTTTCTATTTAATAATGATAATAGCCACATTATTTTAATTTAAGCCAACACATGCAACTTGACATAAAATAAGTCATTTTATTTAATTAATTTTGAAAAGGATGAATGCATGATTACAAGTGGCATACAACATTTAATATAATTGAAGAGAAAGAAAAGAACATAAGCACATAATTTCATTCAATCTAATTAATTCTTAAGGATAATCATATTAAATAAGATCATTTAAAATAAACCAAAGTTCTTTAATGCCATTTTTCATGTTTAATTTTATTTAAGAATGTGAAAAAATATTTTCTAATCCTAATCCCATTCCCCATATGTGAATTAATTTGATTTAATGAAAAGTAATTAGGTTGATTTTATGAATTGGTTATGTTAAGCATGGATTAAATCAATTAATTAAACCCTTACCTATGTTGCCTTAAGGTAATTAATTAAACAATTATGAGCTAATATGATATGCAAATAAATTGAAAAGTAAATAGCAATGCTCCTATGAAATGAAAGGGACCTAATGCAATTAGCTCACAATCATTAATTAATTAAGCTTGAGGAAATCACTTAATTACTTTTATGGTTTTCTCACACTTGTGAGCTAACCATAATTTTATTAGCTCTCTTTGGTTATTGAACACCTAAAGAACTACCTAAGGATTAATTAGGGAAATTAGATTTAATTAAAATTTTAATTTAATCAATCAAAGGATTAATCCATTAATTAATTTTTCTCTTACTTCATTATCAACTTTTGATTATCTTTTCAAAATGAGATGGACTTAAGGGAAAAAGGTTGGAAAAGAGGGCCCAACCTAATTCCATAAATTATCCATTTAATCAAGCATGAATTCATATAATTTGAGTTTTAATTTAGCCAATTAAGTCATTAATTAATTAATCATTAATTAGTATTTGTTTTGGTTGAAAAGAGAGAAAAATTAGGGAAAGTATTGAGAAGCCCCAATCTCATTCCCTAAGCCTCCTTACTATTCAACAGTAAATTAAGGAGTCCATAATAATAAAATTATTTCATATACTTAATTATCACTTAATTAAGTTAAGAAGGTAATTAGAGCTTAATCAATAAATTTTCCTAATTAAACAACCAATAAATTCCAAAAAATAGGGAGGCAAAGATCATCTCCTAAACATCCTCAAAGAATGAAATCAATGGATGATTAATTATGAGTAATTAAGCTAATTAAGTTTTAATTAAACCTTAATTAAACCAAAATTACAACTTAAAATTAATTAAGGATAATTTTAATGGATGCCTCTAAAATACCTTTAGAATGAGCTCTCATTTGTATTTTTTAGATTTTTTTATAATTAGTTATGAATTTTGGATGTTTCAACATTAAAAATGGATTAATTAACCCTAATTGAAGCCCTAATCCTATCGATGCCACGTCGCATGCTGACATGGCATGCTTTCCACATGGTGCCATGGGATTGGTTATTTAAGTCATCATCACATAGGAAGTCGAGAATGCGCTTTCTAGTGAGCCGTCCGATCAAAGATTGGATGGCCACGATCAAACCTGCGGTTAAGTTGGATTAATTCAGTTTATCTAGCATGATTTGATCAGGATCATCCATTTCGATCATGCAAAATAGATGGTCTATGACCTGTCTCTTCTCGAGTGATGAGAGATAGAGACCATCCATCATTTGTTGCATGATCTGAGCTCACTCGCGCTCAAATGGAGATCAAATTGATTACACACCATCAGGGAAGCAAAACGAACATATCTAAAGGTGTAAATCTCACAACATGCAACTTTTCTTCAAAGAGCTCCAAACCATTTTAAGCTAAAGGTCAGTTTCAATGGCATACCTCACTGGAGCTTAGGACCAGTGGTTCCAATGATTGAGGAAGCTTCATTTGGTACAAATGATGCCCTATTGGGCAACTATTGACCTCATTTTAGAATGAGCTCTCAACACCTCCATCTTAGACATAGGACTTCTCTTAGACTTTAAGAGTTTTTTAGTCTTAAGACACATCTAGTGATTAGGTAGACACTCTAGCAAGACTTAGAAGAGTTAAATAAGTTACTCCTTAGGGGTGTTAGGAAAACCTCCTACCCTTAACTTAAACCTTTCCTCACTTTCCTTCTTTCAAGTCAAACCCCCAAATAAATTCTATTTGATTTTTTCCAAACTCAAATCAAATCCATGATTGAAATCTATGATCGAAACCCATGATCAAAATTTATCAAAAATTTCTAAGTTCAAATTTCCTAAGTCATTAAGCCTCCCTTTAAGGATTTAGCCAATACTATGACCAAAACCTATTAAAATCTTTGAGATTTTCTCATGATCCATTTATAATTTTATTTATATTCATATTTATAAATGAAATGTAAATTTAAACCCATCAAATCAAATTCAAAATTCCAAATCAATTCATAAAAATTTCCTTAAGACCCTTAATTTTCCATTAAAGGACTTAGCCAAAATCAACTCTAAATTGATCAAACCTATTCAAACTCATGATTTTCAAAACTTATTTATATTCTCATTTATATTCATATAAATGAAATATAAATATAAATCAATCAAAGCAATAAATTAAAATTAAATTTAAAAATTGAAATTCCTTAAATCCTTAATCCTTAATGGATTTAACCCAAATGTTGATTAAACCACTTCAAATTCTTGAAATTTTTCATCTTATTTTCTCATTTATATTCACATATATAAATGAAATATAAATATAAATCAATCAAATTCAATTAATCAAATTAAATTTCAATTTAAAAATTTCTTAAATCCTTTAAATTTTAATGGTTTTAACTCCAAATCATGATTAAACCACTTCAAATCAAATTTTCATGATCCATTTATATTCTCATTTATATTTACATATATAAATGAAATATTTTAAAAAATCAAAACCAATTCAAAATCAAACTCAAATCCATTCAAAATCAAATTTATGCTCTTCAAGTCAAAATCTTGAACTTAGCCACCCACTTTCAAATTAAGCCAAACTATTGGTTTCACTCATGGTACAATCAATCCTACAATCATGAGCTCATATATAAATCCAAACCTCAATCAAACAATCAAAACCAAAATAAAAAAATCAAACCAAAACCCTTTCATATTCTTCCTTTGAATATGAAATTAAATGGATCAAAAAACCCATTTGACTTCAAATCACTTGTAAATGGATTTATATTTCAATCATGAGTCCATATAGAAGATCAATCAACCAAATCAAGACCGACCAAGATTTGACCCACTTAAGCTCACTTGACCCAAAGTGACCTAAAGTACCCTTATGACCCAACTTTTGATCTTAACCCAAATTGATTGGAAACAAACTCATATATCCCTCTCATCATGATCAAATAAATCATCATGGGATGATCAATCAATCAAATTGGTCAAACTAAATAAACCTAAATCAACAAGTCAACACTTAACCAAATGAAACCATATACCAAAATCCACCATAGGCCAAATTGATTGAAACCATTGACCTAAGTTCACTCATAACATGTTTGAACTTTGACGTCAACATGAGCCTAACCAGCACCAATTGACCAATTGACCCGTTTTGACCCAAAACCAAATGTCTCAAAAGTTTATTTAAGCCAAATTGATTGAAACTAATGGTCAAGTCCTTCAAATCACTTGAGGCTTTCCCAAAGCCTCAATTGGCCAACTAACCCATTTTGACCAGACCCAACATGACCTGGGGGTCATGTTGAGCAAATTGAATCAACCCAAATTGATCAAATAAAGAGACCAATCCACTCCATATGTCTAACCTCCCAAATGCCTGACCTACTTCAAAATCAGGTCAAATAGGTCAACTTGACCATTTGACTATGAAGATATAGCCAAAATTAAATATACAATAAATCAACAAACCAAAGACCAAAACATTTCAAATAGTCAAGGATTTCCAACCTATTATTTGACAATTTGACCAATTGGTCAACTTGACCCATTTTGAGCTCAATCCATTAGCCAACTTCCTCTATAGTTTGTCTCCATCCAATTACTCTTGCACACTCCATCAGAGGGCCAAGTCAAACTTGCCCAAGCTCTGATTGAAGTTCCCACAATAAGGAAGAGGTCAATTCAATCAAAGCCGAAGCCCAAGTGAAGTGGTGTTGGTCTACCCATTAATCCACTCAATCCCAAGGCCTAGATTTCAACAGGCTTCATCTCCACCGACAAGCTACCTCGATCTCGAGCAGGATGACCACCGAGGTATGGAATTTTTGACCACTTAGCTTAGGAGGTGTTGGAGCTTTGTGAAAGAAATATTCATGGCATGTGAAATCCACCATTGGATGGGTTTGTAATTATGCTTATATGGTGTGAGTTGATTTTGTATGATTCCATGCTAGATCAAGTTTGGATCTCCCTTAGATCATGGATGGTCTCCATTGATCCTCAAGGAAGAACTTGGCTCATCTCAGCCATCCATCCATGCATTTTATATGGACAGCTGAGAATATTTAACACATTTTAGAAATCAATTTCACTTTTAAAACCATGGGTTAATCCTTAGCCATCTGATCTTTGATCGGATGGCTAAGGATATTAGCGCATGCATCGCCGCCACCATTTGGGATGTGATGTTTAAGTTACATCCTCACAGTACGACATGTGTAAAGCACACTGACCGCCGCCACCACGCATCATGTCATGAGCTGAGTATTAAGCAATGATTAGTTAAGTTATTAATTAATCCATGGATCTTCAAAAATTTATAATTCTTCATAAAAAAATCAGAAAAATAAAAGAAATAATGCTATGGAAAGATAACTTCATCTAGAATATTTAAAAAATGTTTTCAGTGGATTTTAAATTACTCTGTTCTTTGAATTTGGGTTTCTTTGGGATTCTTAATTAGCTAATTATCCTTTAATTAGATCTTCAATTGATCTTAAATTTCTAGGGTTCAGTTTAGGAGATGACCTCTGCTTCCCCTAATTTTCTTGAGATTTATTGAGGGCTCAATTGGGGAAATTGGTATTTCATTCCCTAATTACCTCTTTCATGTAATTAAGGGTAATTAAGATATGATTAGTGGATTTACCCTATGATTAGGTTTGATTAAGTTTAGATTTAGTGAGTAAGGGGTTTATGGAATAATTTTTGTGCATTTCCCTTAAGCTATTCCCTAAACCCCCTTTTCTCTCATTAATCCCCTCTTAATTAAGGGTTAACTCATTAATCACCCCTTTAATCAATTTTCAAAAATTTTAAAAGTTCGTTCCAAATTAATTAATCCTTGGGTAGATGCTTAGGTGTTTAATAGCTTAAGTTTAATTAAGGAAATTAAAACCCCTTTCATAAGTATGAAAGGGTGTTTTAATATTACTTAAGCTAAACCCCTTAGCTTAATTAACTTTTAATTGTGAGCCAAATTGCATTAGGCCTTTTCATTATTAGGTGCATTGCAAATTTAAATACCTAGTGGTTTTTATGTCATCTCATTAGCTCATAATTACTTAGTTAATTTTTCTAAGGTGGTGTAGGCAAGGGTTAATTGAGCCACTTAATTTATACCTTAACCTAATCAATGCTTTAAAATGGATTTGATTATCTAAAAATTAAACAAAAATACAAAACACATGTGAGAATGGGTTAGGAACAACAAACTCATCTCATCTTTTTAAAATTAAATCAAACTTCAAACTAAACAAAAATCATTTTTGAAATTCACTTTGATTTATTCTAAAATTTTCTTATTCCTTAAGAATGTCTTTAGGATTTAAGTAACGTGTGTTTGTTTATATGTCTTCATTGCTTTGGATCTTTCCCAACATCTTAATCTGTATGTCATGTGATTCATGCATTCATAATTTCATGTTTCAAATTTTAAAATAAAATTGTTTACTTTATGTTGAATGTGCATGTGTTGGTTAAAGTAAAATATGAGTGGCTATTATCACTATTAAATCCAAAATTTTTTAAAACTTATAAATGAAATATCAAATCTAAAAGTATGCTACTTATACTTTAATTATAAGCTTGCATGTGAAATATTATATAGGAATGCTTAGTATAGGTTTTCTTTCCCATGTTGGTATAGTTTTGAATAGAATTTTGGTGAGACATAAGGTTCATTTGAAAGGGACCTAATGCTCACCTAATTTCATATCCTATTCATCCCTATGCTACCATCTAAGAAGGGTTACTTACACTTACATACATAAATTGCATAAACAAAACAAATCTATTAAACAATTTTTTGCATCTTCATTTTTTATTTCATTTCATTTATATGCATGTTAGTACCTTAGGAAAGTGGTATATTAGTTTGGACACCCCGAGGTTACAAAGCTTTAAGTAGCCCTAAGTAGGTCTTGTACCTTACACCTCTGGTTAACAATGGTGCTATACTCATTTATGCCTTTCTTATTTTCATGTATGTATGTGAAATTTTGGATAAGGAAAACTTTTTCTACTAAAAAAAAATCATGCATATTCAACTTCTAAATTTTCTTACTTAGCATGCATCATAAAGTGTGTTAACTACTCTCATTTTCATGTATAGATATGCTTAGGGTCCATCCACATCATCATATATGTTGGGAAAGAAATGAACTAATGTGTGCTATATGGATTTTGATTCATTTTACTTAATCTTAAAATGCATTCCTTTTTGAATAGGTTTGTTTAGAGTTTGTGTAAACTTAGGATTGATTAAAAGATGTAATGAAAATATTCATCTAAATGAAATTAAAATATGAACTTACTTTAGAAAATTACTTAAGGTTAGGAGAGGAAAGAGAAGTTCTCTGCTCTTTCTCTCTCTTCATAACTTAGAAATTAAATGTAGGTTTCACTTAAACAAAATTAAAACATGAAATAAAAATAACACAAAATACTTAAACAACTTAAATGAAAACCTCCTCTATGTTGAACATGTTCTTCACACTTAGAGAATTTAAACCTAAAGCCATAGCTAAGCATACCACACAAACCTTCAAAGCACACACATTAGCCTAAGTCACCACTTCTAGCTTTAGGTTAGGTCAGTACATGGTTTGATGTTTATTTTGTTTTGTGATGAATGTTTTAAACAGGATGTTAGGGTGTATGCTAGTTGAATGAATGATAGGACATTCTTAGTCTAACTATTCTTTTCTGCAGGAGATTGTGCTTAAGAGGCACTATCATAAATAAAAATATAAATGCTTCTTGCTTGCAGGTTCTTATACACCTTTGCATAATTCATAGGATAGGTGGACTTAGTCACCCATGTGTGGGGTGATAAGTCCAATATACATTCTTGATGTGTGTGTGATTTAACAAACCTTTATTTTGTAGGTGTTAGTTAGATTTATACTTTTCCTTTTCATGTAAACATTTGTATAAGTAGGATTTTGGAATTATTTGTTGTGGGGATTAGATTCATAAGATCCTATCTTATGCACCATGTGAAACATTAGAGCATCTACCATCCAACCTTCCAAAGGAGGAACTAAAGAAGAAAAGAAGAAAAGAAGAAAGAAGAATAAAGCTTAAAGACCCCCATAACATTGAATTCCTTTGCATAAATTTTATTTTAATTAATTTGTAATCTAGGTTGCATAAGGATAGAGCTTGTCTCACCACATTTGATATTTGCGGTGGTGCCCCACACCAATTATTCTTTTTGTGATTAGCTTTAAAAATTGTTTGATGATTTGTTTAGTTGTTGCATTAAGTGGCAAGCTTTCCTAGTTTCCTCCTTGCTTTATGTATGGCCAAGATGTGGATTAGGCTCTTTAGAAAAAAAATAAATCTTTTACCCAACTTAATGACTTAAATTAAAATTAAACAACTCATAACCTCACCTAAAACTTAGGATTAAAATCAAGATAAAAGAATTAGCAACCCTTAGGATGAGCATTTCTTTATAATATCATGCAAATGCATCTTATTTCATACTTGATTAGAGGGCTTCCACCTTTGTAAGAGAACTGCTTGACCTTGAGGGCCATGGTGGAAACTCACCTCCTTCTCACCGATTTGCTAATAATCTGATTTCTCATGCATTAGTCATAAAGATCCTATTAGCCTGAGTCAAAAATAATTGTCCAAAAATAAAAATAAAAATGAAATTTGAATTGCATTAGATTTAGATCATTTGAAGCATGTCCCTTGACATGATCTAGTCTATTTAGGGAGTGAGTTTAAGGACTTAACTTCTTTTCAAGTAATAACAGCCTAGCTATCTTGCAAAAGCATAAAGACTTGCCAACATATATTTAAAATCATAGCAGGAGTTAGTTGGAAGCCACCCTAAGGCGGTTGTAAGTCCAAGTTGTTGGGTGGTTTGTCCTCTCTTGTGGAGGCAAACCAATTACCCATTTTTTGCCTTAGATTTGGGTTGTGCTTCCGGCCCTCACCGAAGCTCCCTAGATTTAGGTTCTGAGGTTGCTTCTCCCCTTTGTGGGCCATAAGCATAATAGCTCACCTCTTAGGAATTTCCTTAATCTTGTGTTAAGGAATCTTAAGTCCTAAATCTCTAATGAAAAATGCAACTCAAATAAACTAAATCAATTTCTAAAATGTAAAGCCCAACTATAGGATAGTTTGAGATGCCACTAAGTTTCCTAGCATTATGAGCATTTCCTACTTATTTCCTATTTTGGCTTCAACTCCTTTTTAATCAATCCCATTTGATCTTCAAAACATAAACCAATCAATTGATAGTCCTTCTCATTGAAATCTTTAGAGACAATGATCATTTACCTTAATCGAGAGTTTTCCTAAGGGATCCCATCCCTTAGGATGTAATTAACTATGGAGGCTTGCCCTATATGGAACTTAATGAACTTCGATTTAAAATAAATTATGCTTTACTTTTCCATGTAAAGTAGGGGAAGAATCTCTGATACATATGTAGACCCATCATCCTTAGGAGTCTTTATTGAGGTGATTGGTTCCATTAAAGGGTAGTGACTTCTGTCTTTTGAGATAGTACACTATACCTTGATGACCATCACTAATAAGTACATCTATAGATCTATGTGACATCATACCAAGATGAATTTTTGTAAGGGCTCCTCTTTCATTTCTCCCCATAGATTTGAAAGGTGACCCCCTCGTAGAAACTTTTCACCACAGTAGCATGAGCTTTGATTTGAGGTGGATTGCTTGAAAAGCCAAGGAATGGGATGGAAGTGGTCAACTTTGATTGAACTCTACCCTCTAATTGTTGAGAAGCTTGGGGGATTATTCATTATCTCTTATCTAGCTCTAAGGATGGTGTGTGCAAAGTTAATTGCACTTTGATGGAGTTTTGAAGAAATGGCAATTGGATTGGGGCTCCCCTATTTTAATTTTTTTTTAAATTGATAGAGGGAGAGTTGGGGAGCTCAAGAAACCTTGGAAATTATTTTGGGGCATGTATTTCTGGCTGCTAGGGTTGAATCAAGCGTGTCTCTAGATTTGAGTGAGAATGAGGAGGGTATACCCCCTCATTCTTTGGATTGGATGGCTAGCCTTATTTGGTTGTTTTGATCAAATGGCTATCATGAATTTTTGTTCATTTGAATATTTCAAGTCAAATGGGCTAGGTTGAATTTGACTTGAGTTGATTTTGATTTGGCTTGATGATTGTAGTTTTCATTTATATTTGGATAGATGTTTGAAGGAATGATTGATTCAAGAGAAAATCCATTGGTTTTGGCTTGATTTGGATATGATTTGGTTAAGTCCAAGAAATTGGATTAAAGGGTATAAATTGGATTTTGATTTAATTTTGGATTTGGTTTTGCCTATTTGAATTTATATTTCATTTATATTTAGCAATATAAATGAAGATATAAATGATTCATGAGAAAATCATTTGAGTTTGGAGTGGTTTGGAAGCAAATTTGACCAAGCTTAAGGATGTAGCTCAAAAGGGCTTAAGTAGGGAATTAATTTAGTCTGATTTATTTTTGATCATTGAAAGGTTGGTTCCTTTATATTTATGAGTATAAATGAAGGAGTAATAGTTTTATAAAGAAACATATTAATTTTGGGTTGATTTGTATGAGATTTGGCTAAGCTTATAGAGATAGGTCCATAGGGCTTAAGAGGGGATTTGGCTTGGTTTTATTTAGTTTGAATTAGTTTTGTCTATTTGAGTTTATGTCAAATATATGTTTATGAGTATAAATTAAGATATAAAAGATTCATGAAGAGATCAATCAAATTTGGGTTAAATTGGAGGAGATTTGGCTATGGAATTCCATCATAAGGCTTTGAGGGGGATTTTGATTTTGGATTTGATTATGGGTTCTAATAATTTGGTTTGGAATTTGGATTTGGATTTGATAAATGATTGATGGATTGAATTGTTCTTGGATAAAATCAATTGAATTTGGTTAAGCCTAAGTCCATAAGATGAAATCAAAGCGCTTAAAGGGTTTTGATTTTTGGATTTGATTATGGGTTTCAATCATTTGGTTTGGAATTTGGATTTGGAATTGGTATTTGAGTTGGATTTAAGGTTGAGGGAGGAAAGCATAGATTGGGTTTAGGATATAGGTAGGTAAGTCTTCCTAAGTCCCTAAGCATAACCTATTCCTTTGGCTAACCCTTCTAAGTCTCTAAGCTTAGATTAAGTGTTCAACTAATCACTAGAAGTGACTTAAGACTAAGGCACTCCTAGTGTCTACAAGAGTTCTAGATCTATGATGAGGAAGTTGAGAACTCACTCCAAAAAAGGGGTCAACAAGATTAATGTCAGCAAAACTCCCTATACAAATCACCTGACTACACTTGAGTTGAGATAAGTCCCCACAACACTCTCAGTAGTCGCCTTTAGGTCAGGTTCAATCTATTTTGCCACCGACAGGTTACCCCTACATTTTGAAAGATGTAAGTCTACTACACATTCTTTCTAGCACAACCGTTGCACACCATTGGGCAGCACTAGGTCGGGTTCGATCTATTATACATCAATGGGTCACCCTAGCGGCTGGTCCCTACTTATGAAGATGTAAGTCTACTACACTTTCTTCATGGTACAATTGACACAAAGGCACCCTTAGGTTAGATAGTCTTACCCTTAAGCCGGTAGACTACCCCTTTGGATTGGTAAATCTGAGATAGGCCAAGGTCGACATAACCCCTTTTTAGTGTGGTCCATTGCACATCGATGGGATCCATCAAATTAAATTAATCCTGACTACTCTTGACCTGACATAAGTCCATAGTGGCATTCACTCAGTAGTAACCTTGGGTCAAGTTTGATTTTTTACGCCATCAACAAGTCACCCCAACAATTGTTCCCCACTTTGGAATCGTTGCACACCGAAAGGCAACCCTTAAGTTAGATAGTCCTACCCTGTGGCTAGTAGACTATCCCTTTGGACTTATAAATCTGAGATAGGGCAAGGCCAACATAGCTCCTTCTCAGTGGGTCCATCAAACACCAACAGGGTCCACAACATAACACACCAAATTAATTAAATTAAATCAAATTAATCATGGGACTACACTTGAGTTGAGGTAAGATCCCAATGACACTCTCAATAGTCACCTTAGTCGGGTTTGATTTGATATGCCATTGAGATCTCCCCAACGATTGATCCTACTTTGGAAGATATAAGTCGCTATGCTTTCTTCCAAGTACAAGCACATCAAAAGCAACCTTTAGGTTTGATAGCTACCCATGGCGTGGACTACCCCTTTGGATTTGTAAGGAGGCCAAGGCCTCCATAGCTTCTTCTTAGTGGGTCCATCACACACCAATAGTGTCCATAATAAACTAAATTCAAAACCAACCTTCTAGTTGAAGTCAAATTAAACATATCGAATAAACCAAACTTCACCCCAGAGAGGCGCAAATCAAATTAGTCTCCCTAGTGGAGCCTAAATCAAAATCTAAATCAAAAAAATTAAACCAGGCTTATGTCCCCAGTGGATGTACCCTCAATTCAAAATTATTCTCCCTAGTGGAGCCATAAGAAATCCAATTAAAATCTTATCCCCAGTGGATAGCCCGAACCTGCTTCCCTAGTGGAAGGTTCACATTCTCAATCCCTAGCAGATTTGAATCCATATCTGTAACGGAAATGCCTCCATATCAATTAAAATAAAATAAATTACAATTAATTCTATCTTGATCCCCAGTGGGCTACAGATTCTTATCCTCAGTGGAGACAAACCAAAACTAATCATATTCACAATCAAACTAAAATTTGCATCCCCAATGGATAGCTTGAACTTCCCTAGTGGAAGGTTCATATACTTATTCCTGTGGATTTCTCCTTTATGCCTCAAAGATAAACCTCTCACATGTCATGCCCAATGCATGTGTAATCCCTTAGTGATCTTCCTTCATGTCCTTAACAAATTCCAACCAAATCTCTCTTATGCCCTTGGCATCAGTTGAGTTGTATTGCACTAAGATCATGATTCTATCTACCTTTTAGACTTAGGCATAGATCATTTTTGTTAGTACTTACAATCCTTTGGATGTGGTTGATCATCTCGTTAATATGTGGTGTGCCTTATCCTTACCACACCTATTGGGGGTCCTTTTGTTGACCTTACCTTTGGAGTGACTTCTCAACCTCATCTTTTTAGAGCTATGAGTCTTCTAGACAGTAAGACTTCCTTAGTCATAAGACACTTCTAGCAATTAGGTGAACACTTAACCTAAGCCTAAATACTTAGAGGGTTAACCATAGGATTAGGCTATGGCTTAGGGATTAAGGAGACTCACCTACTCTATAGCCTAAATCTGACCTATGTTTACCTTCTCAAACCAAACCTCAAATTTAATTCAAATATTAAAGTCCAAATCAAATGATTGAAGCCCATGATTGAATCCAAAATCAAAATCCTTTCTAAGCGCTATAATTTATGTTATGGACTTATCCATAGCTAAATCCAAATCAATCTAAATTCAATTGATTTCCTCAAAGATCAATTCAACCCTTCAATCAATTTATCAAATTGAAACTCGAACTCAACTTTAAATCATGATCCAAACCAAAATACAAATCTAATAAAATCCAAATCCAAACCCTTAAGCCAATTTCATGGACTTAACCAAATCTCATCCAAATCAAACCTAACTCAATTGATTTTCTCATAATTAATCAATCCTTCAATCATCACTTCAAGCCATACCAAAATCTATAATCAAATCAATCAAGTCAAAGTCAAACCTAACCTAACCCATTTGACCCAAAATATTCAAATAAGCTCCAAATCACCTAAGTCTAATTAAAATCAAATTAAATCTAAATTAAACTAAATTAAATTGAATCAAAAACATGAAATCAATGCACAAACACAAACAGACAAAAAAAGAAATCAAGATGGGATATAAAATAACAAATAGGTCATTTCACCTAGAGTTGATCCATGAGAGCTCCACTAAGATAAAAGTCAACAACTCAAAATTTGATCAAATTGAGTCACTCCAAAGAGTTAAATTTATCAAATGAACATGTTTAAGTCTAAAACTAAACAAATCTAAATTTAAATCCAAATGGGTTGATTTGGCCACATAACCCAATAAGTCCCAAATGGATCGTATTAAATCTAAATTCAAATTAAATTAAAAATTAATTCAAATCAAACATCCAAAATCATTTTAAACTTTTAATTAGATAAAATTTAGCCAACCAATGGGTTTAATTTAATAAATTTAATCATTTAACTCAAATAAGTCCAATGTGGCATTACCCAATTTTGGTCAAAATGGGCTTAAATCTAAATCTACATCAAATCAAGGGGATCAATTATCTTAAACACTTAATCAAACATGAGTGTAACCCAAACACACCATAATTGACCAAATTGATCATTTGAATCAATTAATCAAACAAAATATAATTAGCAAGCTAATCAAACTATAAAATTAGAAAATCAATCATATAACAAAAATAAATTATCAACATTGTCATTGTATAATTAAAATAAAAATATAATTAAATTTGAACATCAAATATAAATTTGATTAAAATTAAATCAAAATAATTAACAACTAAATAAATAATAAATATACAATTTAAATAATCAATAATTATAGTATATATAATTTATAAACTTCACTTAAATTAAAACTATAATCTCAAAATTATTAAAAATTATGAAGATTTATAAATAAAAAAATGATAAGCCTAAAAAATAATAACAAAAAAAATTCCATCCTTAGTCACGTGACACCAAGAGAAAAAATTATATATATATATATATATATATATATATATATATATATATATATATATATATATATATATATATATATATATATCATATATATATATATCAAGCATGTATGCTATCATTCTCATGCAACATTTATCCCGTTAAAAAATAAAATAAAATAATAATAAATTTGGACATCACTCTTTTATTAAAGCTAGCAAAAGCGTCAAGTCTTTTTTTTATTTCACGTGAATCTCAAATAATATTTTTTATTTTTATTCAAATGAAAACCTACTCCGACTTTAAAAAAAAAATAAAATATCTTATCTTACCCACTTGGCACGCCATTCTCTCTCTCTCTCTCTCTCTCTCTCTCCACATATAGATCCTCCCATACGACTAAGAAAAACAATCATGGGCCGAGATTCCTTTCCATGTTTCTGCCATCGAATACCATCTCCTCATCTATTTTCATCCCCACGAACTGGATGGAAACAAGAGAGAAAGTGGAGATCTTTCTCCCTTACGTACAGAGCCTCTCGTGCTCACCATTTTTTAAGAGAAGCCCAACATCTCTCACATCTTCCTTCATGCAACCAAATTCAAAACCAACCTTCCAAGTGGAGTCAAATTAAACATATTGAACAAACCAAACTTCACCCCAATGAGGCACAAATCAGATTAGTCTCCCTAGTGGAGCCTAAATCAAAATATAAACAAATTCAAGGCTTATGTCCCTAGTGGATGTACCCTAAATTCAAAATCATTCTCCCCAGTGGAGCCATAAGAAATCCGATCAAACTCTTATCCCCAAGGGATAGCCCAAACCTGATTCCCTAGTGAAAGGTTCACAATCTCAATCCATAGAGGATTCAAATCCATATCCCTAGTGGATATGCCTCCATATCAATTAAAATAAAATAAATTAAAATTAATTCAATCTTGATCCCCAATGGGTTATAGATTCTAATCTCCAGTGGAGACACACCAAAACTAATCATATTCACAATCAAACTCAAATCCATATCACCAGCGGATAGCTTGAACCTGCTTTCTTAGTGGAAGGTTCATATACTCAATCCTTAGTGGATTTCTCCTTTTATGCCCTTAGCATAAACCTCTCACATGTCATGCCCAATGCATGTGTGATCCCTTAACGGATCTTCCTTCAAGTCCTTAACATGGAATTCCAACCAAATCTACTTTGCTCTCTTATGCCCTTGCATAAGTTGAGTATTGCACTAAGATCATGATTATATCTATCTTGACTTAGGCATATCATTTTCATTAGTACTTGCAATCCTTTGGATGTTGTTGTCTCCAATTAATATGTGTGCCTTTGTCAACACACCTATTGGGGTCCTTTGTTGACCTCACTTTGGAGTGAGTTCTCACTCTTCTTCTGACTATGAGCCTTAAACACTAAGACTTCCTTATTCACATGACACTTGATAATGAACACTAACCTAAGCCTAAAACTTAGAGGGTTTACCATGGATTAGGCTATGCCTAGGGATTAAAGAGACTCACCTACTCTATAGCAATATGTAAAAAATAGAAAATAAAACCTAAACCCAAAATATTAAACACTAAACCTAAATCTAAACCTAAACCAAAACCAAAAAACCTAAACCCCAAAGAAACCTAAACCTAAAACCTAAAACTAAACCTAAACTATAAACCTAAACTCAAAACCCAAACTAAACTAAAACCTACAACCCTAAACCCAAACCCTAAACCTACCCTAAACCTAAAACCCCAAACCTAAAACCTAAACTAAACTAAATAGAACCTAAAAAAAATAAATAAATAAACCTAAACCTAAACCTAAAAATAAAATAAAATAAAAAATAAAAACAAAACTAAATTAAAATAAAGAAAAACCTAAACTAAACTAAAAAAATATAATAAACATAAAAATAGAAACCTAAATAAAATAAAACTAAATGTAAAATAAAATAAAATAAACCTAAAATAAAATAAAATAAAACTAGATAAAACCTAAACTTAAAATAAATAAAAAAACTTAAAATAAACAAAAATAGACCTAAACCCTAAACAAAAAAAGAACCTAAACCTAAAATTAAGCAAAATAAAATTAACCTAAACCTAAACTAAAATAAAATAAATTAAAATAAATAAAACCTAAACATAAACTTGAAATAAACTAAACCTAAACCCTAAACAATAAAATAAAACCTAAAATAAAACCTAAAATAAACCTAAAAATAAAATAAAAACGTAAACCTAAACAAAAAAAAAAAAAAAATAAACCAAAAATAAAATAAAATTAAAATAAAACTAAACTAAAAAAAATAAACATAAACCTAAACCTAAACCTAAAACATAAACTAAAATAAAAACCTAAACTAAAATAAATAAACCTAAAAATATAAACAAAACTAAATAAAAAATAAAATGAAAAATAGAATAAACTAAAATAAATAAATAAATAAAAACCTAAACTACCGGGTTTAATTAAAACCCAAACCCTAAACCTATAACCCAAATCCTAAACTAAACTCAGAATAAAACCCTAAACCCTCCTAAACCTAACCCTAAACTCTAAACTAACCCTAAACCCTAAATCATATACCCTAAAAAATACTAAACTAGTACCCAAATCCCTAAACTACCCATAAACCTAAGTTAAACCTAAACCCTAAACCCTAAACCCTAAACCCTAAAGCATAAAGCCTAAATACTAAACCCTAAACCCTAAACCATAAACCCTAACTCTAAACCCTAAACCCTAAAACCCAAAAACCCTAAACCCTGATGCCTAAACCCTAAACCCTAAACCTTAAACCCTACAAACCTAAAAAACTTAACTTAAACCAAATAAAAGCTAAAAATAAAATAAATAAAAAAACCTAAACCTAATGAAATAAAATAAATAAAATAAATAAAAAACATAAACTAAAACCTAAACCTAAACCCAAAATAAACAAAATAAAAAAATAATAAATATAAACTAAATAAAATAAATAAAACCTAAATTAAACTAAAACTAAAATAAACCTAAGATTAAAAAAAACCTAAATAAAATAAGAACTTAATGTAAAATAAAAATAAATAAAAACAAAATGAAACCTAAACCTAAAAAATAAACCTAAAATAAATAAAAAATAAAACCTAAACCTAAGATAAAATTAAAATAAATAAAATAAAATAAACCTAAACCTAAACTAAAATAAATAAAACCTAAACCTAATCTTAAAATAAACTAAATAAAATAAAATAAACTAAAAATAAACCTAAACCTAAACTAAAAAAATAAAACCTAAAAATAAACCTAAAATAAAAACCTAAAACCTAAATCTAAATAAATAGAATAAAAACCTAAACCTAAACTTAAAAACAAAAAATAAAACCTAAACCTAAAAATTAAAATAAAATAAACTCAACTAAAAAATAAACCTAAACTTAAACTTAAACTTAAAATTTAAACTAAAATAGAAAACCTAAACTAAAATAAATGAACCTAAAATTAATAAACTAAATTAAATAAATAAAATAAACCCAAATAAAAATAAAAATATAGTAAACTAAAATAAATAAAAATAAATATAGTAAATAAATCTAAACCTACCGGGTTTACATAATTAAAAAAAAATAAACCCTAAACCTACAATCAAACCTAAACCCTAAACCCTAAACCCTAAACCATAAACCCAAACACTAAAATAACCTAAACCCTAAACCTAAACCCTAAACACTAAAACCTAAAACCTAAAACCTAAAAAGAAAACAAACCTAAACTAAAAACCTAAAATAAGATAAAACCTAACTAAAATAAATAAAAAAATAAAATAAAATGAAAACCTAAACCTAAACCCAAACCTAAAATAAAAGTAAAAATATAAATTAAACTATAATTAAATAAATAAAACCTAAACTTAACTAAAAAAATAAAATAAACCTAAATAAAAACCTAAATAAAATAAAACCTAAATGTAAAATAAAAAATAACAAAAAATATAAATAAAATAAAATAAAACTAAATAAAAAAAACTTAAAACAATAAACCTAAAAATAAATAAAATAAAACCTAAACCCTAAACTAAAAAATAAACCTATATAAACAATATAACATAAAAACCTAAACAAAATCAATTAAACTAAAATAAATAAAACCTAAAATAAACTAAACATAAACCATAAAATAAATAAAATAAAATAAACAAAAATAAACCTAAAATAAAAACCTAAAAGCTAAACCTTAAAACAAAATGAAACCCTAAACCTAAACCTAAAAATAAAACTTAAACCAAAAAAAAAATCATAAAACTAAACCTAAACCTAAAAAATAAACTTAAATAAAAATAAAAAATTAAATAAATTAAAATAAATAAAATAACTAAATACACTGACCAATACTTATTTTATTTAAATAAAACCCTAAACCTACTAACCCTAAACCTAAAACTAATAAAAATAAAACCCTAAACCCTAAATTAAACCCTAAACCCTATAAACCTAAAACCCTAAAATTAAACCCTAAAAAACCTAACCTAAACTAACCTAAACATAAGTTAAATAAATAAACCTAAACCCTAAACTAACCTAAAATACTAACCACTAAAATAAAATAAACCTAAACCTAAAAAAACCCTAAACCCTAAACCTAACCTAAAAAAAAACCTAAACCAAAACTCAATAAAACCTAAAAATAAAATTAATATAAAAACCTAAACCTAAATAAAGTAATAAAATTAACTAAAATAAAAACATAAACTAAAGTTTAAACCTAAACTTAAACATAAAATAAAATAAACCTAAAAATAAAAACTAAATGTAAAATAAAAATAAAATAAGCCTAATATATAACAAAATAAAAATTGAATAAAAACCTAAACATTGAAAATAAACCAAGAAATAAAGAAAAAATAAAACCTAAACCCTAAACCTAAAATAAACAAAATGAAATATAGCTAAACCTAAGCTAAAATAAACTAAACTAATATAAATAAAACCTAAACTAAAAAAATAAAATAAACCTAAGAATAAATAACCTAAATAAAATAAAAACTAATCATAAAATAAAAATAAAATAAACCTAGAATAAACCTAAAATAAAATAAAATAAAAAGTAAATAAAAACCTAAAATTTAAAAATAAACCTATAAATAAAATATTAGAAAATTTAAAAAAACCTAAACCCTAAACTAAAATAAAAACTTAAACCTAAAATAAACTAAACCTAAACACTAAACTAAATAAAATAAAATATACTAAAAAAATAAATAAACCTAAACTAAAAAAAATAAAACCTAAAAATAACCTAAAATAAAACCTAAACCTAAACCTAAAAAAAAATAAATTGAAAACCTAAACATAAACCCAAAAATAAAAAATAAAACCTAAACCTAAAAAAATGAATTAAAAAATAAACATAATCCTAAACCTAGACCTTAAATTAAAAAACAAACTAAAATAGATAAACTTAAAATAAATAAACCAAATTAAATAAAAATAAAAAATGAAACAAAACAAAAATAAAAAATAAACTAAATAAACTAAATAAACCTAAACCTATCGGTTTACTTAATTTTGTTTTTTTAAAAGAAACACTAAACCCTAAACCCTAAACCCTAAATCCTAAATCCTAAACTCTAAACTAACCTAAACCCAAACCTCAACTAAACCTAAACATAAAACCCTAAACCTAAACTCTAAACCCTAAACACCTACCCTAAACTAAACCTAAACTAAACCTAAAGTTAAACCCAAATAAAAGCTAAAATATTAAACTAACCCTAAACTCTAACCCTAAACCCTAAATTAAAACCCTAAACCTAAAGACTAAACACTAAACCAAACCTAAACCAACCCTAAACCTAAACCACATAAACCCTAAACCCTAAACCTAAACTATAAAACCATAAACCCTAACCTAAAACCTAAACCTAAACTAAATAAACCCTAAAAATAAAATAAATTAAAAAACCTAAACCTAAATAAAATAAAAACCTAAACTAAAACCTAAACCTAAACATAAAAATAAAATTAAATTAAAAATAAAAATAACTAAAATAAAATAAAGAAAAACCAAAACTAAATTAAAAAATAAAATAAACCTAAGAATAAGAAATCTTAATAAATAAAAACTAAACATAAAATAAAAATAAAATGAAATAAAATAATCATTAAATAAAAACCTAAACATAAAAAAATAAACCTATGCCGTAAACTAAAGCAAACCTAACCCTAAAATAAAAATATAATAAATAAATTAAAATAAACCAAAAATTAAACTAAAGTAAACTAAACTAAAATAAATAAAATAAAAACCTAAGCCTAAAATAAACAAAACCTCAACCTAAACCTAAACTAAATAAATAAAATTAACTAAAAATAAACCTAAACCTAAATTAAAAAATAAAACCTAAAAATAAACCTAAAATAAAAACCTAAAACCTAAACCTAAAAATAAAAAATAAAACCTAAACCAAAAAAATTAAATAAAAATAAACTTAAACCTAAACGTAAACCTATAAAAGAAACTAAAATAAAAAACATAAGCTAAATTAAATAAATCTAAAATAAATAAACTAAACTAAATAAAAATAAAAAATAAACTTAAATAAAAATAAAAAATAAATTAAATTAAATAAACCTAAACCGATTGGTTTACAAACCCTAAATCCTAAACCCTAAACCCTTAACCCTAAATGTTAAACCCTGGAACTAACCCAAAACCCTAAACCCTAAACCCTTAAAAAACCCTAAACCCTAAACCCTGAACCCTAAACCATATACCCTAAACCATAACCATAAATCCTAAGCCCTAAAAGCATAACCCTTAACACTAAACCCTAAAACCTAAACCCTAAACCCCAAACCCTAAACCTAAACCTAAGGTAACTAAATAAGTTAAACAAATAGTGGTGGAGGGAGATTTGGAGGTGTTGGTGGTCATGGAGGTGGTGGTTAGAGCAGTGGTGATTATGGAGGAAGGAGGAACAACGGAGGTTACAGCCATGGTGGTGGTGGAGGGAGAGATCGGGCATATGATGGTGGATCTAGCTATTATAGAGGCTGTGGTGGTTTTGATGGGAACTAAAGAAAGAAGGGTCATCCAATCACCTAAAACTATCTTTACAATATAGACCCTAATTATCTAGGGTTTTGATTTGCACTATCTGCTCATTTTTATCTATGTCCTTTCTTATGTCTTAGAAAACTTTGTGTGTTACTTGGTCGATGAAACCAAAATGATGAAATGTTGAATCTAAATTTGTTCTCTATTAACAAAAAAAACAAAAAAACCTAAAACCTACACACTAAAAACCCTAAACTCTAAACCCTAAAACCTAAACCCTAAACCATAAACCCTAAAACCTAAACCCTAAACCCTAAACCCTAAACCCTAAACCATAAATCCTAAACCCTAAACCTTAAACCCTAAACCCTCAACTAACTCTAAATACTAAACCCTAAAAAGCTAAAAACCTAAACCTAAACAAAGTAAAACCTAAAAAAAAATAAACAAAAAAACCTAAACCTAAACCTAAACCTAAACATAAAAACAAAATAAATTAAAAATTAAAAATTAAACTAAAAGAAAATAAATAAAAATTTAAAAGAAACTAGAAAATAAAAAAACCTAAATAAAATAAAAATTAAACCTAAAATAAAAATAAAATAAATCTAAAATAAAAACTAAATAAAAACCTAAACCTAAAAAATAAACCTAAAAATTAATAAAAAATAAAGCCTAAACCATAAAGTTAAAAAAATCCTAAACTAAAAACAAAATAAAATAAATTTAAACCTAAACTAAAATAAATCAAACCTAAACCAAAACCTAAAATAAACTAAACTTAAACCTAAACCTAAATCTTAAATAAAACAAAATAAAGTAAAAATAAACCTAAACCTAAACTAAAAAATAAAACTTGAAAATAAACCAAAAATAAAAATCCTAAAACCTAAACCTAAACAAAAAAAATAAAAAGTAAAAAATAAAACCTAAACCTAAAAAAATAAAATAAAAATGAAATTAAACTAAAAAATAAACCAAAAGTTGAACCTAAACATAAAAAATATACTAAAATTAAGCACCTAAACTAAAATAAATAAACCTAAAATAAATAAACTAAACAAAATAAAAATAAAAATAAACCTAAATAAAATCAAAAAATATAATAAACTAAAATAAATAAAAAATAAACTAAATATACCAAAACCTACTAGTTTACTTAATTTTAAAAAAATCGTATCCTTAAACCCTAAACCCTAAACATTGAACCCTAAACCTTAAAACCCTAAACCCTAAACCCTAAACCCTAAACTTTAAACCCTAAACCCTGAACCTTCAAAACTTAAAACCCTAAACCTTAAAACCTTAAATCCTTAACCCCAAAATTTGCAAACCCTAAACTTTAAACTCTAAACCACAAACCCTAAATAGTAAACCCTAAATAATAAAAACCTAAAAACCTAAACCTAAACAAAATAAAACCTAAAAATAATATAAATAAGAAAACATAAACTAACTAAAATCAAAAAAATTAAATTAAATTAAAACCTAAAACTAAACCTAAAATTAAACCAATTTCTAAAATAATAAATAATAAAGTAATAATAAGTAAATAAAAATAAGATAATTAAAAATTGAAACTTAATTAAAAAATATAATAAACCTAAAAATAAAAAACCAAAATAAAATAAAAATACACAAAAATTAAAAACTAAATAAACCTAAAATAAAATAAAAACTAAATAAAAACCTAAACCTAAAAGTAAAACCTAAAAAAAATAAGAAACCTAAACCCTAAACTAAAAAAAAAAAGCTAATCCTAAAATAAACAAAATAAGATAAACCTAAACCAAAACTAAAATAAACTAAACTAAAATAAATATTACCTAAACATAAACATAAAATAAACTAAAACCTAAACCCTAAACCCCTAAACCTAAACCTTAAACTTTAAACCCTAAACCTAAAACCCTAAACCCTAAAATAAACTCTAAACCCTAAACCCTAAACCCTAAAACCCTAAAACCTAAACCCTAAACCTATAAACTAAACCCTAAACCCTAAACCCAAATAACCCTAAACTAAACTAAACCCTAAACCCTAACTCTAAATCCTAAACCCTAAACCTTGATTGAATATGCCATTAAGAGTAGATTTATAGAGTGACCTAATCCTAACATAGTTATGATAACTAAAGAAAATTTCTTCAATAAACTTTCCCTTGACTATTAAAGATTTGAATACCCTAAACCCTAACCCTAAATAATAATATAATACCATATATTATAGTATAATGTAGCATCATAAATTTAAGAATGTAGTGATGTGTTTTTGGATGTTATAAGATGTTTTGAAATGTTTTAGTATATTATGGTATTGTGCCCTATAGTCTATATAAATATATATCATAAAAATATTAATTTAACAAATCAAATGATGAAATTTGTTAAATTTGAAGTGGGAATTAGGTTGTAGTACCAAAGGTGTGCTACACCACTTGTAGTCTAAAAAGTAAGATTTTATGTTCAAAATAAATATTATATGTTGTAGCATAGTATAGCATCATATATCATAATATATTTTTCTGTGCATATTAAATTCTTTTAGTATTTTACAACCATGCAGTCGAGCCTACACTAGCATTATTTATAAAAATGTTGATTTAGACTTTAAAGTGGTGGAATTTGGCCAAATTCATAATAAGTAGAGCATGGCATCATAATATATTATTTTAATTTAAAATATGTAAGTGATACGACTAAAATATATAGTTTTTTACTATTTAGACTAGTTTATGATTTTTTATCTTAAGCAATCCCTTATGATGTGATATGCAATATAATATAATATAATATGTTATAGTGTATTATAATAGGATACCATAACATAGTGTAGCATCACACATTATAGCATACTATTGTGTATTACTACTTATTTTTTAGCATATTTTAGTTTGTTATTGTATGATGTAGTAGTGTTTGTACTGGTATAATTCATAAAAATATTGATTTATAGGCTGAGATGATGGGATTTGGCCAAATTTAAGGTAAGCTTTAGGGAACATCATTGGGGGTGTGCTATGGTGTGTCATTTAATCAAAAGAATGCAATTTTGCATCCAAAATAAATGTTCATTTTTCAACCAAATTTTATAAATTTTTTGCTTAAAGTGATTCATTTTAAGATGTAATGTAAGATAATATGTTATATGAAAGCATCTTAAAATAAAATAACATATATAACATATATATATATATATATATATATATATATATATATATATATATATATATATATAATGTTATTGTATTTTAGTATGTTTTACTTTTGTTATAATACATTGGGTCAAAACTCACAAAAATGTTAATTTGAAGGTTGAGAAGGAAGAATTTGGCCAAATTCACGGCACACACTAAGAAACAACACCAAAATTATGCTATTTTGCACCATTTCTAATAGAAAAATAACAATTTTACATCCAAAATGAACATTATTCATATTTTGTGAAAATTTTGTTATTTGTTCCTTTTAACTGATTCTAATGAGGTTTAATGTTAGACAATATACTATATTATATCAAATTATAATATAACATCATATATTATAATATAATATAGTTTGTTAATTCACACTATAATATGTTTATAATGATAATGTATAGTTATTTTGAGCTTGCACCATCACAAATCATAAAATATTGATTACAATGTTAAGATTATGTAATTTTAACAAATACATTGTCAGGCTTTTGGTTGAAGTATTAAAGGTGTGCATAAGAAAAGAAATAAGATTAGATGAGAATTCCATGTTAAGGACATGGAGGAAGATCCACTAGGGGATCACACATGCATTGGACATGACATGTGAGGGGTCTATGTTGAGGGCATAAAAGAAAAAAAATCTATTGGGGATAAGGTTTGAATTTGATTTGATTATATGATCTATGGAAAGAAGATCCACTGGGAATAAGAATCTATATTATATTGGGGATTAAGATTGAATTGACTTTAATTTGTTTTGCTTAAATTGATGTGGGGGCATATCTGCTAAAGATATGGGCTCGAGTCCCCTAGGGATCGGGTATATGAACCTTCCACTAGGGAAGCATGTTTGGGCTATCTGTTAGAGATTGGGATTTTAGTTTGATTTCATAGATTTGTTTGGGGATGTATCCATTGGGGATAAGAGTTTGGTTGGACTTCTTTGATTTAAACTCTACTAGGGGAGTTAATTTAATTTGGTTCCATTGGGGAGGTTAGTTTTGAATTTTATTTGTTTGCTTGACTTATTTATATATTTTGGGATCCACTAGGGAGAAGGGTGATTTAACTCCACTGGGAAAATCAAATTTAATTTAATTTGAGTTAATGTATGGACCCTATCGTGAGATGGACCCAGAAGGGGGCTATACTTGACCTACCTCAAGTTTACAAATCCAAAGGGATAGTCTAGGTTGTGGGAGCTAGCCAACCTAAGGGGTTGCCTTTCGGTGTGCAATGGCTATGCTAAGAAGAAGGCATAGCAAACTTACCTCTTCTAAAGTGAAGAACAACTGCTAGGGTGACTTGTTGAATACACAATAAATCGAACCAAACCTAGGGCGACTACTGAGTGAATACCGCTGCGGTCTTATGTCAACTCAAAAGTAGTCAGGATAATTTTTAAATTAATTTCATGTGATTTGATATGGTTTGTTTGGTTTAGTTTGATTTTGAATTGAGGGAATATCCATTGGGGATGTGAGCTTGATCAAATTTGATAAATTTATTTGATGGACCATGTCGGTGCGTAATGGACCCAATGAGAAAGGACTATATTGTACTTATCCTACCATAGCTTTACAAATCCAAAGAGATAGTCTACTGGCTGTGGGGTAGAGCTAGCCAACCTAAGGGGTTACCTTTCAGTGTGCAACGACTATGTTAGGAAGAAGGCGTAGGAGACTTACATCATCTAAAATATGGAACAACCGCTAGGGTGACCTATTTGAAGCACAATAAATTGAATTTGACTTAGGGCTACTACTGAGTGAATGCTGCAAAGAACTTATATCAACTCAAGAGTAATCAGGTGATTCGTATAGGGAGTTTTGCTGACACTTCCCTAAAGTTAGAATGTTTGCTTTGGAAAAGGTACTACTAGGGGTGTCCTCCCAATCCATAAGTGAATATTTATTTTATATTTATGCTTGCATGGACCCTATTGGTGTGCAAGGGACCACACTGAAAGGGGCTATCTCATCCTTGACCTATCTTAGATTTACTGGACCAAGGGAGAATCTGCACATCCACAAAATGGATTCTCCAACCACAAGGGTGATTACTAGGAAAGGAGAACAATCCAATTTGATAGTAACTCAGGTAGTTTCTAAATTGGGTCACAATGAATGTGATCCAAATATAGTGCCCACATGGGAGGTGCAAGGGCATTATCTTGAGCCTTGGAAAAGAAAGCCTATATGTGTACCATGGCCAACTCAAGGAGAAAGCATAACAAACTTACATCTTCAATGAGTGGTGTATCCTAAGGTGCAAGAACCAACCAACCTAAGGTGTATCCATCATGAGTGGTGTATCCACAAGATAGTGAGAACCAACCAACCTATGGTTCCCGTCGATGTGCAATGATCAATCTAGAAAGAAAGCGTGTAGGCTTACAAATTTCTAAGCAAGATCATCGAGATAGTGTCATTGAGGGTAGATGCTATCCGACCTAGAGACTACTAAGCGGGAGCCGGAAGAAGGACTGGACCCAGACTTGAAGCAATCAAGAGGGAAGGAACCACTAGGGGACATATACTAAGCCTTGAATATACTCATGAAGGCTAATCCAAGAAGAAAGCATAGCAAACTCACATCCTCTTAAATGAAGCCAACATTAGGTAGCTTACCAGCCACACAATATGGCCTACCAAACTAACAAGATGCTCGTCAGTGTGCAGTGCCCAAGTAAGAAAGGAAAGTGTAACGTTCTTACATCCTCCAAAGCAAGAAAACCACTAGTGTGACTCACTAGCAGGGTAGCACGTCAGGCAGACCTAGAGCAACTACTAAGTGAGTATCATTGGGGGCATTATCTCAACTCAGAGTATCTCGAGACAAAAGATATGTGTTTTTTTATATATTTGTGTGTAGTTTTTGTTTGTGTTGTCTCGATGAAGGATAGGATGCTACTTGGGTTCCTTACACCTACCCTAAACACATCATGGAGGATTAACAAACAAGAATCCTTTCAACATGGAAGAGATGAATTCAAATGGAATTTTATTGATGATAATTATTTTCAAACATGATTTATAAAAATTTTTAGTAGAGCCCATTGATTGGAAGAATTGAGTGCTCTCTCTTATGATTAATAAGCTAATAAGATCCTCCTTGGTAGGCCTACTCTATGGAAAAAGGGCCTTCCCAAGTGGATTCAATCTTTCCTCCCATCTTACGAAGGGTAATAATCAGTTTCCTTAGACCTAAAATAAGCTCTCCTACTTGAAAAGCTCTAGGACAGATCAACTTGTTGTGAGCTTGAATCATTTTAGCTTTATACAACTAGAGGTTTTTGCATGCCCGTAGTCATCTGTCCTCAAAACCTTCAAGCTCTTCTAACAGCAACTTAGCGTTATGCTCTATTATGATCTTGTTATCCACAACTGTCCTTAGTGATTGGAGTTGAACTTCTAATGGTAGAATGACTTCATACCCATACACTAAGGAGAAAGGAGTAGACTGAGTTGGAGTTCTATATGGTGAGGTAGACCACAAGGCTTCAACTAACCATCTCACTATTGCTTGTTATTGTCAGTATCTTTTTAGTATTTAGATGAGAGTTTTGTTGAGGGCTTCTAAGCCATTTTCCCTCGGGTAGTTGATGGTAAAATATCTTTAATCTATGTCTTTGGGCAAAGTTATTGATCTGCTCTGAATGTAATACCATTACTAGATATAATTCATCGAGGCACTCCGAACCTATATATGATATGGTTCCTAAAAAAATAGAGCATATGTTGACCTATGACCTCTTTGAGTAGAATCACCTTCTTCCATTTGGAAAAGTAGTCAGTAGTAGCTAAGATGAATCGATGACCTTTGGAAGAAGGAGGATCAATCGGACCCACTATGTCGGTACCCCAATACTCAAATGGCCATGAGGCCAATGTCGGATGTAGAATGTTGGGTCGTTGGGGCAGGACCACATCGTATATTCATATTAGTGGCATTGCCTAGCCGTATCAATGTAATCTTTGATCATCGACGGCCAGTAGTATCCTAGTCTCTTGATCTTGGCTTTCATCTTCAGATCAAAATGGTTGGCCCCACATAATCTAGAGAATACGTCAGTCATGATCTTATTAGCTTTGAGCTTGTCAAAACAACGTAACCAGATATGATCAAAGACTGCTGATACAAGACATCATCCACAAGAGCATATGAAAGTGCTCTATGCTTCATCTGAATGACTTGGGACTTCTCTTGAGGTATCTTGCATTTATTTAGTTAATCCATGAATGTTGCCTCCAATCTAACTCCTCCTCCTTCTTGGCAATGGAAACTTCCCCTTCAAGAAGTACTTTTTGATGAGATCAATATCAACAAGGGATAAGAGCTTGGGCTTTATAACCTTCTTGGATTTGATCAATCTATTTTGGACATTTATTGGTATGGACTCATCCTCGACATGCCAACTCCTTGGCAAGCTTGGATAAAGCATACACTATGGCATTCTCTCCTCGAGGAATCTTATAAATGGTAGCCTCTGGGATTTGGGCCAACAACTCCATGGTGTAGTTGTGGTAGTGATGGAGTTTGAGATTTATAATTTTATAGGACCCAGTGCTTTGGTTGATAACTAAGTGAGAATCCCCAAAGATGTTGATGCTCTAGATGCTTAGAGTAATGGCAAACTCCCGACCCGAAATCAGAGGTTCATATTCAGATTCATTATTGGTGCAAGGATTAGGCAGATGATATATGAATCTCATCACATCACAGTCCAGAGTTAAGAGAACTATTCCTACCCCTGCCTTTCCTGGAATAATAGATTATGGTGTTTCTCCTCTTTAAGAGGAAGCCGCACCATCAAAGTACCACGTCAAGCACTGAATGCTAGTATCTCCTAAGTTCATGATTTATTCATCGGGAAGATTATCACTAAACAGAGAGTCAATAAGAAGTGTGTGTCCTGCTAAAAAATATGCTAGCACTTGTCCTATCATCGCACGAAGGGGTATGATGGTAATGTCAAACTATGAGAGGATCATGGACCATCATGCCAATCATCCGATAAGCCGCCATGTCATGAGATACTATAGGATTGATGATAGAGATTAAGTTCACCTTATGAGGAAGCATGTAGTGTTGTAGCTTTTTGGATGCAAAGATTAAAGCTAGGCAATGCTTCTCAATGGGTGGATAATTAGCCTCAGTAGGGATTAGACATTGGCTGAGACAGTAGAGTTCATTTTCCTTCCCATCATCATTGGCTTAGGCTAACAAAGCACCGATAGAGTCATCTAACATAGAAGTGTAAAGTATGAGCGGCTGGGGATAGGCTACTAGAACTGTAGCATCATCGTAATGCTTGATGTCTTCGGCATGCTCACACTTATCATCCCACTTGAACTTGGTGTTCTTTTGTACAAGTGCCAAGAATGGCTGACAACATCCCGATAAATTGGATATAATGCATCGTAGAGATGCCAATCGCACTTGGAATGATCTGAATTGAGTTAAACTTTTAGGGTGTGAAATTTCTAATATCGTGTTGATCTTTTTTGGATTGATTTAGATTCCCTAGTGTCGGACAACAAACCCAAAGAATTTTCCTGAAGCTACTCTGAATGCACACTCCAAGGGCTTCATTTTGAGGTTAAATTATCTTAACTATTCAAAAACTACTCTCAAGTCAAAGAGATGATCTTCCTTTTCTCAACTTTTGACAACAAGATCATCGACATAACACTCGACTTGAGATGAATGAGTTTTTCAAAGATTCAAGTCATAGCCCACTTGTATGTAGTACTGACATTTTTAAGGCTTTAAGGTATGACCTTATAGTAATAGATTCTGATCGGGGTTCTAAAAGTAGTGTTTCTTTCACCTTTAGGGGCCATCTTTATTTGGTTATATCTAGATGAGCCATCCATGAAAGAGAAGATTTCATGAGATGAGGTAATGTCCACCATCAAGTCTGGGATTGGTAGTGAAATTCTTCTTTTGGACATGCCTTATTTAAATCCCTAAAATCAAAGATATGTGAATTTGACCATTCTTTTTCTTAACTGGGACAATGCTAGTGAACCAGGTAGGGTATTTTTCTTCTTGGATGAAGCCAGCATTGATCAATTTCTTGATTTCAAAAATGACCTATTATTCTATGTTTAATCCCATGTGTCTAAGAGCTTGCTTGATAGGGATAGCAATAAGCTCTATTTCTAGTTTATGGACCGCTCCGTCAAGAGCCAATCTAGGAATCTCTTCATAACTCCATGCAAAGTATTCTTTAAACTAATTTAATCGCTTAACTAAGTTACTAGTTTCAATTTCATTCAACGAAGAACTGATGTATGTCGGGCATAGATCTTTTTCAACTCCTAAGTTGATTTCCTTGAGCTCATCGATTGATCTCTCTTCTTCAAACTCTGGCTATGCATCTTTCACTTCAAAATCATCTGGATCATCTGAAGTTTCTAAGCATAGCTATTCATATGGTTTAATTTGATTTGAAAAGAACCTATCAGATTTCAAATGATTGGTGATGACTAAGCAGTAATTATCATCATCTACTGGACCCACTATACTGAATCCTAGTCCGGGTCTTGATTGAGAGCTTTTGCATTTGTTCTTCCATATTCTTTTGAAGTAGTCTAACCTGTGCTTTTACCAAGTATGTGGTATTAACCCTTTCTTTGGTAAATTATGAACACAAGGAAAGTATCAATCAAAAGATAATCTTATTAAATATTTATATGAATCATCTCAAGTTCTACATCAACTTCTTGACTTGAGGATGATGCTCCTAGAAAGAACCTCTGAGTCTTCACACTTATGGATGACTTAGGGGCTTCCTTAACTTCCAAATCCTCAACCTTTTGAAAGGAAAGTGAGGTTAGAGTTATGGTTCCCAACTAATGCCTAATCATTTCATATATAGACTTAGATAAATTTATGTTTAGATTTGGAGCCCGGTCTTCATCGCTATCTGGCTCAAGTGTCATTTCCAAGGAATCTACCAAGAAGAGTGGTATATAAATATATAAGACTCATTTATGAACTAAATTTTAAGTCTATATGGATAGCAGGTATAGTCCTAGTAGCTGGGACAAATCTTGTATTAGATGGCCAATAAAGAGGTTTTCTACCCTAGGGATTGTCTCTGAACTGTCCTCTTCCTCTATCTAGTGGAGGTTAGGTCATTTTACCCATATGTTCGAATGGAGTAACGAACTGTGGGTGGGATCTAATGTCAGGCTCCACTTCCTCCTCCTTGTCTATTTCCACTCCTTTTATTTTCTTTTCATTTTCTCTTTTCTTTTTCTTCTATTTCTTTTTCTTTTTCTTTTATTTTTCAACTTTGGCCCAGTTCTTGAGAATAGACTTGCTGATTTTGAGGAAGGTAGTAAGTCATATTTTCATATATGACCTCAGAACTGTAAATGGCTTGAGATCTCCTTTGACATAGATGATCCCACCTCTCACAAACTTCATACACGATGTAGAGATAGAACTACATTGTTCTCATATATCCATGGTCTCCCAAGAAAAGCATTAAAAGATGTATCTGAGTCTATAATGTGAAACTTGGCTTTGGTCTTTTAATCATCTATCTCTAAGGGAAGCACTATGGAGCCTAAGGTTTGACCTCACTCTAGAGTCGATTCAATCTTCCCAACTTAGACTTAGAGTCTTCTAGACACAAGACTTCTCTAGTTATAAGACACTTCTAACAAGTAGGTAAACACTTAACCTAAGCCTAAAGACTTAGAAGGGTTAACTATAGGATTAGGTTATGCCTTAGGATTAGGATAATCCACCTACCCTACAACCCAAATCCAATCAATGTTCACCTTCTTAAACCAAACCTCAAGTTCAATTCAAATCAAAATCCAAAAAATTCTAAAACCAAATGATTGAAGCCCATCAAATCCAAACTTGAAACCCTTCCTAAGTCATATAAACCTATCCCATGGACTTAGCCAAATCTTAATCCAAATCAAAATCAATTGATTTTCTCATAATCAATTTATATCTTCAATCATCTTCCTCAATATAAATCAAATCTACATTCAAATGATCAAAACTAAATCAAACTAAATCAAATTAAATCAAAACCCTTCCTAAGCCACATGACCTATCCCATGGACTTAGCCAAATCTTAATCTAAATCAAGTCAAACTCAATTGATTTTCTCACAAATTAATCATATTTTTAATAATCTTCATAAATTTAAATGAAATATACATTTAAATCATCAAAACTAAATCAAACCAAATCAAAATCCAAACCTAAGCCACATGACCCAACTCTATGGACTTAGCAAAATTCATTCATTCCAAAACCCAAATTCAATTGATTTTTTCATGAATCAATCATACCTTCAATCATATTCACAAATATAAATGAAATCTACAATCAAACCCAAGTCAAACCCTTAACCCTTTTGACTTGAAATGTTCAAATGAACCAAAACCCATTTGAACTCAAGCCAATTGCTTGAATTTATTTATCAATCCCAAAACTATATATAAACTCAACTAAATCAAACTCAACCCAAAATCAAGCCAACTAAACCCAATTGGTCCACTTGACCCAAAGTGGCCAATTTGACCTATTTGAGACATGTTCTAATTCTACCTAAATTAGATTGAACCAAGCCCATCAAAACCTCCCATCATGATTATTGATCACCCTAAGTAGATCAATATTCACAAATTAAGTCAAACCAAGTCAACTTGGTCATTTGACCTAGTCAACCCGTTAACCCATATGAACCCAAACTATCCAAATTGCTACCTATGCCAAATCCCTTGAAACCAATGATTCATACTAAATCAAACTCAATATTTGAAAATGACTTGACCTCTAATTGAGTCAAACCAAACCCAATTGGCCATCTTGACCCAAGTTTACCATAATTGACCTAAAATACAAAATTGGTCAAAATATAAACCAAATTTATTGCATCCAATGGCTCAAGTTCATTCTAAATTGATTAGTTGACCAAAGATGACCCAATTGAACCCAATTGAACCTAATTGACTTAAAGGTTCAAGTTGGCCTAAATCAAAACCAAATCCAAATTAATTGAAACTAAAGCCTACAATCATCTTCAATTGGTCAACTAAACCCAAACCAACACCCAACACAAGCCAATTTAGCCAATTTGGTCAAATTGGTCAACTTAACCCATTTGACCCAAATGAATTCAAATGAGCCAAAATCAAATCTAAGTCAAACTAAACCAAACAAATTGAACTAAAACATCCCAAATGATCATATGAACTTGATCCAACCCTTAGTTTGACCCAATTTGACCAATTGGTCAACTTATCCCAACCTAACCTGATTTGACCTAAATGAGTCAAATTGAGCCAAACCTAACTAAATTAACTCTAATTAACTTGAAAACCACTTTTGCTCATTTTAATCTGCCCAAATCAAATCCAATGCCAAATGATCATTCTACCCTTGTGTCAAGGGCATCACATCAGACAAATCACCCATGCAAGTGGTCATTTCTATTCCTTGGCCACTTGGTACTCTCCCAATGGTCCACCTAGGCACCTAGGACACTGCCCAACATGACCCAAGAGGTGGTTGGATCAGCCATGCCCAGAAGAGCTGAAATCACCTTACCCTCCCCACTCGAGCATTTAAAACCCATAAGACACCCATGTTTCCTCCTTGGCAGCTACCTCCACACCTTCAACCAACAAAGCCGAGCCAACTCACCTCCTCCTTGCCACCCAAGACTCCCTGAGATGGTCAGATGCCCACGAGAGGCCAAACCTAATCCCATCGTCCGATCAAGATGAAAGGGGGTATACACCCCCTCATTTCCACTCAAACACATACAAAAATCATTCCTCAGAGCCCTGGCTACCCAAGACAAGCCACTAGAGCCTTTTCCTAAACTCCTCCTGCTCGAAAAATCCATTCCTCATTCCCCAAAATAAGACACTCCCATTTCCAACCTAACTTCTTCAATTCTTCATCAAACTCAAATTAACTCTGTACACACCTTCCCTAGGCATTATTGAGCAAGATTGAATCATCTCCCAAGCTTCCTAAGCACTGGAGGTGAGACTCCGATCAAAGTCGAGCTCCAAATCATTGATTCTTGGCCTTCTGAGCGAACATCAAGGAATTGATCTAATTGCTGCTCAACATGGATTTATCTCAACTAGATGAAGCTTCTTAATCATTCAAGCTACTGATCTTGAGCTCCTGTGAGGTATGCTTTCAGAATTGATCCTTAGGCGAAAATGGGTTGGAGCTTTTTGAAGAAAACTTGCATCTTGTGTGATCTTGATCATTGGATCCCCTCTGATCGATGTTGAAAGGTGTGGGATTCATTTGGAATTGATCTGAGCTCGGGTAAGCTCAAATCAAGTGAGCAATGGTGGATGGACTCCATTCTTCCTCACTCGAGTGATGTTAGATCATGCACCATCCATTCTAGGTGATCAAAATGGACGATCATGATTAGATCTAGTAGATTGATCTAATTTAATCCTATTAAGCTATGGGGTTAATCATAGCCATCCGATCTTAGATCGAACGGTGTACGAGAAATCACGTCCCTCGCCGCCACATGAATGATAAGTTTTAAGTAGTCAATCACTGGCCATGTGGAAAGTGCTGACAAGACCATGTGGCCAAACAAGATTATGCTTTAATTAGGCTTAATTAGTCATTTTGAATAACTAAAACTTTTAAAAATCATAAAAAATTATAGAGAAATAAAAAAATTTCAAATAAATACTCATTTAAAAGGTATTTCATAGGAGAATTAATTAAAAATGATCTTAACTAATTTTAAATAATAATTAAGATTTAAATATAAAATTAATTAGCTTAATTACTTTTTAATTACTTAAGAAATTAATCCCAAATTTTATGGGTTAATTTAATAGGATGACATCTGCCTCCCATGATTTTCTTGGGATTTATTGCTTACTTAATTAAGAAAATTGACTAATTAAACCTTAACTACTCTTTTAAGTTAATTAATGATTAATTAATCCCATGGACAGTAAGAAATTAGTTAATTAAGTTAATTAATCATTATACAATAGTAAGTGAACTAAGGAATAGGGTTGGTAATAAAATAAAAGTTTAAACTAAACCCTAAACCTAAACTTAAATAAAAAACAAAAAATAATAAAAACTAAAATAAAATAAAATAAATAAAGACCTAAACTTTACTAAAAAAAATAAAAACACTAAATAAAAAAGCTAAACCTAAAATAAATATAAAATAAATCTAAAATAAAATATAATAAAAACTAAGTAAAAACATAAACTTAAAAAATAAACCTAAAAATTAATAAAAAGTAAAACCTAAATCCTAAAATAAAAATAAAATAAACCTAAACCTAAACTAAACTAAAATAAATAAAACCTAAACTAAACTAAACCTAAACCTAAACCTAAACTAAATAAAATAAAATAATCTAAAAGTAAACCTAAACCTAAACTAAAAAATAAAACCTAAAAATAAATCTAAAATAGAAACCTAAAACCTAAACCTAAAAAAATAAAATAAAATCATAAACCCAAAAAATTAAATAAAAATAAAAATAAACTAAAAACTAAACATAAATCTAAACCTAAACATATAAAAAATAATTAATATAAAACCAAACTAAAATAAATAAACCAAAATAAATAAACTAAATAAAATAAAAAATAAAGCTAAATCAAAATAAAAAAAATAATAAACTAAATAAAATAAAAATAAACTAAATAAACCTAAACCTCATTTATTTAATTTTAAAAATTAAGAAAATAAAGTAATAAAAGCTGTGAACCCTAAACTAATAAACTAATTAAAATAAACCTACAATAAACCCTAAATCAGAAATAAACCATAAACCCTAAATAAATAAAATAAAATAAATAAATAAGTTTAAATAAGTAAACCATAAATAAAATCTAAATAAATAATTACTAAATTAAATAAACCATAATCCCTAAAAAATAAACCTAAAACTAAAACTAACCAGAATATAAACCTTAAGCCCTAAACTAACCCTAAACCCTAAACCCTAAGCCCTAAAAAGCCTAAACTAACCCTAAACTAAAGTAAACCCTAAACCCGAAACCCTAAAACCATAAACCTTAAAACCTAAACACTAAACCCTACACCCTAAACCCTGAACCCTAAACCTAAAACCCAAGCCCTAAGACCCTAAACCCTAAAACCCTAAACCCTAAACCCTAAACCAGAAACCCAAAACCCAAAACCCTAAAAACTAAAAACCTAAACCTAAACTAAATAAAACTTAAAAATAAAATAAATAAAAAAAGTTAAACTTAAAAAAATAAAATAATAAAATAAAATAAAAGCCTAAATTGTAACCTAAACCTAAATATAAGAATAAAATAAAATAAACTAATAAAAATAAAATAAAATATATAATAACCTAAATTAAAAGAAAAAAGTAAAATAAACTTAAGAATAGAAAACCTATATAAAATAAAAATTGAATGTAAAATAAAAATAAAATAAACCTAAAATAAACCTAAAATAAAATAAAATTAAAATTAAATAAAATCATAAACCTAAAAAATAAACTTAAAATTAAAACCTAAACCCTAAACTAAAAGAAAACCTAAACCTAAAATAAAAATAAAATGAGCTAAACCAAAAGTAAAATATAATAAGACCTAAACCTAAAGTAAACTAAACCTAAACCTAAAACTAAACTAAATTAAATAAAATAAAAGTAAACCTAACCCTAAACTAAGAAATAAAACCTAAAAATAAACCTAAAATAAAATAAAAACCTAAACCTAAACCTTAAAATAAAAAAAATAAAACCTAAACCAAAAAAATAAACCTAAACCTAAACCTAAAACTAAAATAAGCCATAAAACATAAACTTAAACCTAAAATAAATAAACTAAACTAAAAAAATAATCATAAATAAAAATAAAAAATAAAATAAATGAAAATAAATAAAAAATAAACTAAATAAACTAAGTTAACCCAAACCAAACTTACTTAATTAAAACCTTAAACCATAAACCCTAAACCCTAAACCCTAAACCCTAAATCCTAAACCATAAAAAACACTACACCCTAAACCCTAAACCGTAAAAAAAGCATAAACCCTAAAACCTTAAACCCTAAACCATAAACCCTCAACTTTAAACCCTAACTCGATATCCTAAACCCTAAATCTAAACTTAAAGTAACTAAATAAATTAAAAAATAAACTTAAACCCTAAAACCTAATAAACCTAAATAAACCCAAACCCTAAGAATGCAACCATGACAAGAACATCATACAACTACTCCCAAGATATTATGGTGGAGAAGGTGGAGGCCTATCAAGTGGTGGTGTGATCTGATAATTTAGGTCCTCGAAATTATCATGGAAAAAGTGATAGGTTAAATATGGGAGAGATCGTGGATATGATGGTGGATCCCACTACCGAGAGGCTGAGTGGTTATGGAAACCGTGAACTATCGAGTTGAAAATTGTGTCCTTATAAGAGACAGTCTAGTTATCTATGTTTGATTTGCATGCTCACTTTTATCCCTTCGCTTGTGTCTCAGAAAACTTGGTGTGTTACTTGGTTGATGAAATTAAAAATAAAAAAATGTTGAATTTGAATTTGTTCTCTATTAAAAAAAACTAAACTTAAACCTAAAAATAAACCTAAAATAAAATCTTAAAACCTAAACCTAAAAAAATAAAATAAGAACCCAAACCTAAACCAAAAAATAAAAAATAAAGCCTAAACCTAAAAAATAAAATAAAAATATAACTAAATAAAAAATAAACCTAAACCTAAACCTAAACTAAAAAAAACTAAAATAAAAACCTAAACTAAAATAAATAAACTAAACTAAATAAAATAAAATTAAAATAAACCTAAATAAAAAAAAAATAAAAATAAAATAAATGAAATAAATAAAAAATAAACTAAATAATCATAAACCTTCTAGTTTAGTTAATTTTAAAAATAAAAAAAATAAAAAATACCCTAACCCTAAACCTAAAACTAACCGTAAACCCTAAATCCTAAACGATAAACCCTAAAACTAACCCTAAACCATAAACACTAAACCCCTAAAACCTAAACCCTAAAACCTACAACCCTAAACCCTAAACCTGAAACCCGGAACCCTAAGCCCTAAACCCTAAAAATCAAAGAACCTAAACTTAAACTAAGTAAAACCAAAAAAATAAATAAATAAAAAAAGCTAAACCAAAATAAAATAAAATAATAACCTAAACAAAAACCTAAACCTAAGCCTAAACCAAAAAAGAAAATTAATAAAAACTAAAATAAAATAAAATAAATAAAACCTAAACTAAACTAAAAAATAAAACCTAAATAAAATAAAAACTAAACCAAAAATTAAAAAACTAAATAAAAACCTAAAGCTATAAAATAAACCTAGAAAAACCTAAAATAAATAAAACATATTCCTAAACTTAAAAGAAACTAAACCTAAACCTAAACCTAAACTAAATAATATAAAATAAACTAAAAGTAAAGCTAAACCTAAACAAAAAAATAAAACCTAAAAATAAACTAAATCCTAAATCCAAAAAAATAAAATAAAATAAAAACCTAAACATAAACTTAAAAATCAAAAAACTAAAACCCTTACATAAAAAATAAACTAAAAATAAAACTATACTAAAAAATAATCCTAAACATAAACTTAAAATTAAAAATAAATCCTAAAACCTACAGCCCTAAACCCTAAACCCTAAACCCCTAAACACTAAACCCTAAAGCCTAAACACTAAACCCTAAAGCCTAAACCCTAAAACCTACAACCTTAAACCCTAAACCCTAAACCCCAAACACCAAACCCTAAACCGTAAACCCTAAAAACCTAAAACCCTAAATTTAAACTAAATAAAATCTAAAAATAAAATAAATAACATAACCAAAACCAAAATAAAATAAAACAAAACCATAAACTAAAACCTAAACCTAAACTTAAACGTATAAAGAAAATAAAATAATTAATATAAACTAAACTAAACTAAAATAAATAAAAACATAAACGAAACTAAAAAGCTAAAGAACCTTAATAAAATAAAAACTAAACCTAAAATAAAAAAATTAAATAAAAAAATCAACCTAAAAAATAAACTTAAAAAAAAAATCTAAAATAAATAAAACCTAAACCTAAACCTAAAATAAACTAAACCTAAACCTAAACCAAAACTAAATAATATAAAATAAACTAATAGTAAACCTAAACCTAAACTAAAAAATAAAACTTAAAAATAAACATAAAACCTAAACCCAAAAAAATAAAATAAAAACCTAAACCTAAACCTAAAAAAATAAAAACTTTACCTAAAAAATAAAATAAAAATAAAACTATACTAAAAAATAAACCTAAAATTAAAAAATAAAATAAAATAAAGCAACCTAAAATAAATAAACTAAACTAAATAAACATGAAAATAAAGCTAAATAAAAATAAAGATAAAATAACCTATAAGAAATAAAAAATAAAACCCTAAACCCTAAACCCTAAACCCTAAACCCTAAACCCTAAAAACCTAAAAACCTAAACCTAAACCTAAATTTAAATAAAATAAATAACAAAACCTAAACCAAAATAAAATAAAACAAAAACATAAACTTAAACCTAAACTTAAACTTAAAATGAAACAAAAATAATTAATAAAAACTAAACTAAAATAAAATAAATAAAAACCTAAACTAAACTAAAAAAATAAATAATCTCGATAAAATAAAAACTAAACCTAAAATAAGAAAAACTAAATAAAAACCTCAACCTAAAAAATAAACCTAAAAAAAGATAAAATAAATAAAACCTAAACCTAAACCTAAAATAAGCTAAACATAAACATAAACCTAAACTAAATAGTATAAAATAAACTAAAAGTAAACCTAAACCTAAACAAAAAAATAAAACCTAAAAATAAACCTAAAACCTAATCACAAAAAAAATAAAATAAAAACCTAAATATAAACCTAAAAAAAAAAAAATTAAACCTTTACCTAAAAAATAAAATAAAAATAAAATTATACTAAAATAAACATAAACATATAGCTAAATAAAAGTAAAAATAAAATAAACTATAAGAAATAAAAATAAAACCTTAAACTCTAAACCCTAAAACTAATCCTAAATCATAAACCCTAAAACTAACCCTAAACCTTAAACCTACAACCCTAAACCTACAACCCTAAACACTAAACCCTAAACTAACCATAAACCCTTAAAACCATATACCCTAAACCCTAAACACTAAACCCTAAACCCTAAATTGAAAATCCTAAACCCTAACCCTAAACTCTAAATATGAAACCCTATAAAACCCTAAACCTTAAACCCTAACTTTAAACCCTAAATGCTAAAAGCATAAACCCTAAAACCTAAACCCTAAATGCTAAACCGTAAACCTAAACCTAAAGTAACTAAATATATTAAGAAATAAACCTAATCCCTAAAACCTAATAAACTTAAACCCCAAGAATAGAACCTAAAAACATCACCATCAACCAAGCTTAATCTAGATCAATAAAATTATCAAGTGGTGATCTGGAGGTGTTGATAAGGTGGAAAGTGGTGGTTAATAGGAGCAATAAACTGCTGTGGTGGCAAAAGAGATAATATGATGGATCCCTAAAATAGTCTAAAATAAATTGAAGAAAATGATATCCGCTAAATCTTTACATTAAAGATGATCTAGTTATCAATTTCTCTATGTGTGCTCATTTTTATCTATGCCATCACTTATTTCTTAGAAACTTGGTGTGTTACTTGGTTGATGAAATCAAAAAGAAATGTAAATCAATTTATTCTCATAAACAAAACCAAAAAATCCTAAACCCTAAACTAAAACTTCAAACCCTAGACCTATAACCTAAACCTAAACTCTAAACAACAAAAAACCCTAAACCCCAAAACCTAAACACTAAACCCTAAAACCCTAAACCCTAAACCATAAACCCTAAATCTTAAACCCTAAACTCTAAAACTAACCCAAAACCTAAACCCTAAATCAACCTAAAACCCTAAACTAAAATAAAACTAAGCTAAACTAAATAAAACTTAAAAAATAAAATAAATAAAAAAACTTAAACAAAAATAAAATAAAAAATAAAATAAAATAAAAACCTAAACTAAAACCTAAACCTAAACCTAAAGCTAAACCTAACCTAAAGAGAAAATAAAATAAATAAAATAAAAACTAAACTAAAATATAAATAAATAAAAACCTAAACTAAAGTTAAAAAAGCCTAAATAAAATAAAAACTAAACCTAAAAAAATAAAATAAAACTAATATAAAATATAATAAAAACTAAATAAAAACCAAAACCTAAAAAAAAATAAACCTAAAATAAATAAAAAATAAACCTAATCCTAAATTAAAAATAACTAAACCTAAAATAAAAAAAATAAACCTAAACCTAAATTAAAATAAACTAAACTAAAATAAATAAAACCTAAACCTAAAATAAACTAAACCTAAATCTAAACCTAAACCTAAATAAAATAAAATATACTAAAAAATAAACCTAAAATAAATCTAAAATAAAAACATAAACCTAAGCCTAAAAAAAAAATAAAATAAAACCTAAACCTAAACCTAAAAAATAAAAATAAAAAAATAAAACCAAACCTAAAAAAAATAAATTAAACCTAAACCTAAAAAGTAAACAAAATAAAAAACTAAAAAAAATAAATAAACCTAAAATATAAAACTAACTAAATAAAATAAAATAAACTAAATAAAATTAAAAAATAATAAACTAAAATAAATAAAAAATAATAATAAACCTAAACTACTATTTACCTAATTTAAAAAATAATAAATAAAAAAACTAAAACTAATCTAAACCCTAAACCCTAAACTAATCCTAAACCTAAACCCTAAACCTTAAACCCTAAACCTAAAACCTAAACACTAAACCCCAAAACTTAAACCCTAAACCCTAACCCTAAACCTAAACCCTAAACCCTAAACCTAAACCTAAACTCTAACCTCTAAAAAACCTAAATCCTAAACATTAAATAAACCCTAAACCCTAAACTATAAAAACCTAAAACTAAAAACTAAATAAACCTAAAAATAAAATAAATAAAAAAACAAAAACCTAAATAAAATAATAAAAGAAAATAAAATAAATACCTAAACTAAAACCTAAACCCAAACCTAAACCTAAACATAAAAAAAAATAAAATAAAATAAATAAATTAAATAAAATAATAAAACCTAAACTAAACTAAAAAATAAAATAACCAAAAATAAAAACTAAATAAAATAAAAAAATAAACATAAAAGAAAGTTAAAATAAATAAAATTAACACTAAATAAAAACCTAAACATAAAAATAAAACCTAAAAATAAATAATAAAACCTTAAACCTAAACTAAAAAAAAACTAAGCCTAAAATAAACAAAATAAAATAAACCTAAACCTAAACTAAAATAAACTAAACTAAAATAAATAAAACCTAAACCTAAACCTAAACCTACACTAAATAAATTAAAATAAACAAATAACCTAAACCTAAATAAAAAAAAATAAACCTAAACCTAACAAAACCTAAACCTAAAAAAAATATAAAATAAAAATATAAATCAAAAACTAAAACTAAAATATAAAAAACAAAACCTAAAATAAATAAAAAATAAAACTAAACTAAAAAATAAGCATAAACCTAAACGTAAACCTAAAAAATAAACCAAAATAAATAAACTAAAATAAATAAAAATTAAAAGTAAACATATAGAGAAATTAATATTGTAATAAATAAAAATAAATTAAAAATAACCTAAATAAACTAAATAAACATAAACCTACAGGTTTACTTAATTTGAAAAAAGACCATAAACCATAAACCATAAACCTTAGACCCTAAACCCTAAACCCTAAACCCTAAACCTTAAACCATAAAATAAACCTTAAACCCTAAACCAAAACCCTAAAAATCCTTAAACCCTAAACACTAAACTCTAAAACTAACCCTAAACCCTAAACGCTAAATCCTAAAAAGTAAAACCCTAAACACTAAAACCCTAAACCCTAAACTAAACCCTAAACTATAAACCTAAACCCTAAAACCCTAAACCTAAACCTAAACCTTAAAACCCTAAATAAACCCTAAATATAAACCCTAAACCTAAAATAAAATAAAATAAAACTAAATAAACCTAAAATAAAATAATAAATAAAAAATTAAACCTACATAAATAAAAAAATAAATAAAAATAAAACCTAAACTAAACCTAAACCTAAACCTATAAAATAAAAAATTAAAACCTAAACTAAAATAAAATAAATAAACCTAAACTAAAAAAAAATAAAATAAACCTAAAACCAAAAAAATTCTAAATAAAATAAAAACTAAATAAAAAACAAAAATAAAAAAAACTAAAAAACACCTAAACTTAAAAATAAATAAAAAATAACACCTAAACCCTAAACTAAAAAAAATCTAAACCTAAAATAAATAAAATTAAAGTAAACCTAAACCTAAACTTAAAATAAACAAAACCTAAACCCTAAACTAAATAAAATAAAATAAATAAAAAAAATAAACATAAAATAACCTAAAATAAAACTAAAACCTAAACCTAAAAAAACATAAAAAAATATACCTAAACCTAAAATAAAAAATTAAATAAACCCTAACCTAAACCCCAAACCCTAAACCTAACCCAATAATTAAATAAATTAAAAATTAAACCTAAACCATAAACCTAATAAACCTAAAACCAAAAATAACCTAAAAGATAAAACTAAACTAAATAAATGTTATCACTAAAAAAAATAAACCTTAACTAAAATATTACATCCTAAAATTAAAAAAATAAACAAACTAAAAAAAAATAAAATCCTACCTAAACTATAAGTAAAAATAACCTAAACTCAATCTAAACTAAAATACTAAAAATAAAGAAAATAAATAATTTGTTCTCTAAAAAAAAACTAAAACCCTAACCTAAAAACCTAAACTAAACCCAAAACCTAAACAAAACCCTAAACCATAAACCTTAAACCACCCAAAAACTAAAACCCAAAACCCTAAATCCTAAACCTTAAACCCTAAACCCCAAACCCTAAACCCTAAACAGTATACCATAAACACTATAACAACAACAATAAGCCTATACTAACAAATCCTTCCATTGTGTCTTATTATAAATTCCCATAATAAGTATCCTAAATACATCTAAAAGTCTATCTACCTCTACTTTTCTTAACATATAAATAAATCTACTCTAACTATCGATGAAAACTATAAGAAACCATCTAAACTCTCTAATCTTATCTTCCAAAACTAAATACTCAACATTTTATCTCTAAGAGTAAAGCCATTCATCCACCTACATCCTAATAACACTAACTTAGCCTTATGCTTCTAAAACATTCTACACCATAAAATCTTACCACCATCTTATATCTAAAACTTTCTAAAAAAAACCTATCTAAACCATCCAACTAAACAATAACACCTCCATCTAACCATAAAAATAAACCTAAAAAACTCTTATTAATGACTACCTAATAAAACACTAACCTAAGCTTCTAAACTAAAATTACACTACATATATAGATCTACTTAAATAAAACCTACTCTAATGTTGACCTCCATAATTCAACTCTACTCTCTCTAGTCTTACCAATAAGAAGAATGTCATCCTAAAAGCATACACCAATACATCTTCCTCTAAACCTATAAGAACATCCATAACTAAAGCAAAAAAGATAACTTAAAGTTGATCCTAATAATCCAAAAAAAAATATTTTGTAATCCTCCTTGTGTTTATAAAAGCTATACATATCCAATACTTGAATATAACCAATATTAACTCCTTCCCTAAACTAAAGAACATATCATAAACTTTATCACCTCTAAATCCATAAATATCATAAACCTCCTTACATTCTCTATACCTCCATCAACCTCTTAAAAATAAAGCATACATAAATCTACCTACCATTGAACACTAAAAAGCTAAAAACTTAAATAAAACCTAGAAATAAAATGAATAAAAAAAATAAAAACTAAAATAAAATAAAAAAATAAAATAAAATGAAAACCTAAACTAAAACCTAAACCTAAACCTAAACCTAAAATTAAAAAAAACAAACTAAAATAAATAAATAAAACCTAAACTAAACTAAAAAAAATAAAAAATCTAAATAAAATAAAACTAAACCTAAAATAAAATTAAATAAACATAAAATAAAATTAAATTAAAATTAAATAAAACCTAAACTTAAAAAAATAAACCTAAAATAAAACCTAAAATAAAAAGAAATTAAACATAAACCATAAACTAAACAAAAAACCTAAACTTAAAATAAAAAGTAAAATAAACCTAAACCTAAAATAAACTAAACTAAAAAAAATAAATCCTAAATCTAAACCTAAAATAAACTAAACCTAAACCTAAATCTAAACCCTAAATAAAATAAAATAAACTAAAAATAAACCTAAACTTTCACTAAAAAAATAAAACCTTAAAATAAACATAAAATAACATCCTAAAACCTAAATTTTAAAAAAAAATATGGTTGATAAAACATAAACTATTTTTATTTAAGTCATCACTTGTGTCTAAAAACATAACTATAAATCAAAAAAAAAAAAAATAATCTAAATTTGTTCTATTAAATAAAAAAGCCAAAAATTATAAACCTAAACTAAAATAATCCACTAAAAGCTAAACCTAAACCCTAAACTTAAACTCTAAAAAAACTTACATAACCTAAACCCTAAACCCTAAACACTAAAAGCCATTTTACCTAACTGCTAAACCCTAAACCCTAAACCCTAAAACCCTAAACCCTAAATCTTAGACCCTATATCCTAAACTCTAAACCCTAAACCCTAAACCCTAAACCCTGAACCTTAACCCCAAATCCTAAACCTTACACCCAAAACCCTAAACCCTAAACCCTAAAAAGCTAAAAACCTAAACCTAAACTAAATAAAACTTAAAATTAAAATAAATAGATAAACCTAAGCAAAAAAAATAAAATAAAAACATAAAGTAAATCATAAACCTAAACCTAAACCTAAACCTAAAAAGAAAATAAAATAAAATAATAAAAAAGATCTAAAATTAAAAATAACCAAACTAAACTTAAAAATAAAAAACCTAAATAAAATAATAACTAAACCTAAAATAAAAATAAAATAAACTTAAAATAAAATAAAATAAAAACTAAATAAAACCTAAACCTAAAAAAATAAACCAAAATAAATAAAAAACTAAAAGCTAAACCCTTAAAAAAAAACCTTAAACCTTAACTAAAAATAAAATAATTAAAATAAAATAAAGCTAAACCTAAATATAATAAAATAAACTAAAATAAATAAAACCTAAACCTAAACCTATAATATTCTAAACCTAAACCTAAACCTAAACTAAATAAAATAAAATAAACTAAAAATAAACCTAAACTTAAAATAAAAAAAAACCTAAAACCTACACCTAAAAAAATAAAATAAATTAAACCTAAACCTAAAAATAAAATATAAAAACAAAACCTAAATAAGAAAATAAAAATAAAACTTAACTAAAAAATAAACCTAAACCAAAAAAATAAATTTACACAAAAACCTAAACTAAAATAAATAAACCAAATATAAATAAACTAAAATAAATAAAAAATAAAATAAACCTAAATAAAAAGTTAAAATAAACTAAAATAAAAAAAATAAACTAAATTAACCTAAACCACCTAAACTAAAAAACCCTAAACCCTAAATCCTAAAACCCTAAACCTAAACCTAAACCTAAACTAACTAAAACCCAAAAAACCAAAACCCTAAAAAAAACCCTAAATGATAAACCATAAACTAAGAAAACTAATCAACCTAAACCCATAAAAAAAAACTAAACCCTAAATTGTAAATCAAGTAAACCTAAACCATAAACCCTAAACCCTAAACTAAATTGACCAAAATTGATTGAGGTTAACTCTAGAGATCGGTGATATGATGATGGATCTTACTAAGTGGTTAAACTAAGAAGTAAAGAAACATCCGATCTACGCTTATGGAATTGTCTTACATAAAACTATAGTTACATAGGGTTTTGATTTGCTCTATGTTTGCTCATTTTTATATGTTGTTGCTTGTGTCTAGAAAACTACATGGTTGATGAAATAGAAAAGAAGAAATGTTAAATCTAAATTTCTTCTCTGTTAAAAAAGAAATCCTAAATCCTAAACCCTAAACCCTAAAGCCTTAAACCCCATACCCAAAACCATAAAACCAAAACCCAATACCTTAAACCCTAAACCCTAAACCCTAAGCCCCAAACCCTCAATAAACCCTAAACACTAAACCCTAAAAAGCTAAAAACCTAAACCTAAACAAAATAAACCAAAAAAATAAAATAAAATACCTAAACAAAAAAATAAATAAAAAATAAACTAAAATAAACCTAAATTAAAACATAAACCTAAACTAAACTAAAAAAAAATATAAACTAAACTAAAATAAAATAAATAAAACCTAAACTAAACTAAAAAATAAAAAAACTTAAATAAATAAAATAAAAACTAAACAAAAAAGAAAAATAAAATATTAACTAATTAAAACCTAAAACTAAAAAATAAACCTAAAAATAAAACATCAAAATAAATAAAAAATAAAACCTAAATCCTAAACTAAAAAAAACTAAACATAAAATAAAAATTAAATAAACCTAAACCTGAATTAAAATAAAAAAATAAAACCTAAACCTAAACCTAAAATAAACTAAACATAAAACTAAACCTAAACCCTAAATAAAATAAAATAAAAATAAACTAAACATAAACTAAAAAAATAAACCAAAAATAAACCTAAAATAAAAAACCTAAACCTAAACCTAAAAAAAATAAATAAAAAACATAAACCTAAAAATAAATATAAAAATAAAATCTAAACCTAAAATATAAAATAAAAAATAAAACTACACTACAAAATAAACTAACCTAAACTAAACCTAAACCAACAAAAAATAAACTAAAATTAATTAACTAAACTAAATAAAAACTAAAAATAAAAAATAAAAAATAAAAATAAAAAATTTAAAAATAAACTAATTAAATTAAATAAACCTAAACCTATGAGTTTACCTAATTTAAATAAAATAAAATAAATAAAATAAATAGAAATAAAAAAAACACTAAACCTTCAACCCTAAACCCTAAACCCTAATCCCTAAAACCCTAAACCCTAAACCCTAAACCCTAAACCCTAAACCCTAAACCCTAAAACCCTAAACCCTAAATCTTAAACTCCAAAACATACAACCCTAAACCCTAAAACCCTAAAGCCAAAACCCCAAACCCAAAAAAAGCACCTTCCTCTCGGCTGCACTCCCTCTCAGGTGATTTTGTGTTCTTGTGTAATTTTCTGCAGTTTGGCTGCATTTCGAGCTCCCCTGATCGTGATCACTATTTTATTGCTTGTTTGCACTTCCTCTGGTTGCTTATGTGACTCTCACTGGATCATTCAATGGCAGAGGCATCGCTCTCCGCACAACCGTGCTCGTCGCACCTGGATGCACCGGCTTTACCCTCCAATCCTAAAGGTATTTTGATCCGATTGCAATGCCGGCCAAGTCCTTTAAGGATGCTCTTCGGTAAGATCCCTTGCTCTAATGCCTCTTAACTTAATTTCAACCTCTTTCCATGGATTGACCATCATGTGTTCTCACCGGATGTGGAGAAATTAGCTAAGCCTTTGAGTTCTCTTTGGTTGGTAAATTCTCTATGGTGCCCTACTCTAGATAATATCCATCCTTCTTCCATAGCTTAAAGCTGAGTCTTCACTATTGGGCTAATTGATCCATATCCTTATTTACTTATCAAATGATTTAGATTATTCTTGAGTCTTTGCTCGTCGCTCTTATTTTGTGTATAATTATCAAATGCGGCTCTTGAAATGGTCACCCCATTTTGATGGAATCCCCTATTGTTCCTTTATGGCTTGCTTTTCCCAACATGAGAATTCACTATGTTACTCACCAAGTTCTATTTGTAGCTCTATTTGGTAGACCCCTTCAAATTGATCAAGCCACGCTAGATCTCGCCATTCTCGTATCTTGGTTGAGATTGACATTACCAAAAAATACCCCAAAGAAGTTTGGATTAAAAAATTTGGATATAACCATAAAGTAGAATTTGAAAATTTCCCTGTCTTTTGCACTCACTGTAAGATCCATGGTCATGATCATTTTGAATGCTTTGTGTTACACCCTAACCTTAAAAAGAATATGTCACAGAATACTAATACCTCTCTTGGAACTGGGAAAACCAATAAGTTAGCTTATGTGCCTAAAGCTACACATAATGGAATTCATCCTCCTACACCTATCCCTTTATTACCTACCGATTTGTCTAATGAAAAACATTCTGAGCTTGGTATAAATATTATTATTGAGGTGTGTGAAGAAACTAATGATAACTTACCTAACACTATTCCTACTTGTAATAATTTGGCTTCTCATGACAATCCTTTGCTCCATTTGAATCTTAATGACAATTTGAATGGGAATCTTATATTGGATCAAAATAATGTTGATCCTTTGGTGTCAGACCAAAATTTGAATATGCATCATGGCAATGAAAATGATATTTGTACTATTAATGGTGCAAGAACCTCCCCTTCTATTTCTTTACAGAGTGATACTCAAGCAATCCAAATTCTAACTCTGATACTGAAGAAGGAGAAATCACCATTACTAAAACATTGACTGATACTGCTCCTATTCTGGATACCAAAAACCAATCTTTCTAATGGAGATACTTTGACTGATAGACCTTCCAAACGTTATTAAAAAAATCTTATAAAGCCAAAATGACTAATAATAACTTCACTAGAACCACACGCTCTTCTCTAACACCTCACAAATAATTATGTCCTCCTCTTCCTTTTTCCATTTCCTTTTTTTTACCTTTTCTTTTGGAATTTTATTATGATTAATTTTCTTATTTGGAATATCGGGTAGTGTTCCTCTCCCTGTCAGAATCTTAGAGCCTCTCAGCTCATAACATCAAATTATTATTATTGAGCCTTTCATTAACTCTTCCAAGATTGCCCATGTTGCTATATCGCTTGATTTCAAAATTTCCTTCAATCTTAATAATAAAATTTGGTGTTTTGGAATAATTCCATCACCATTTCCATCATTGATGATCTTGATCAATTGGTTAATGTCAAAATCTCATTAGGTGAGTTTTCGCTTTTGGTTCCTTTATCTATGCTTCTTGTAATAGAGTCGTAGGAACATCCTTTGGAATCACTTAAGAACCTTCGCTAACCTTCCCCTTGGTTGGGGTGATTTCAACACTATCATTTCTTCTTCTAAAGGAGGGGAGGATGTTCTCTAACCTCCATTCCATGGAAGACTTCTCTAATATGATCCTAGATTGCAATCTGATTGACATTGGTTTCGTGGTCCATTACATGGCATAACTCTAGACTTTGGCAAAGATCTTGACAGACCCTCTTTAATTCTCTTTGGATCAATCAATGACCTCTTACCTCTATTGAGCATTTGAGCAGAACTTTATCTAATCATGCTCCTCATCTAATCTCTATCAAAACTCCCCCTTTAACCCTTCTACTCCCTCACCTTTTAGATTCCAAAATATGTGGACCCAACATGGCGATTTCACTAATGTTATTTTCACTAATTGGATGGCTCGCTCACGGATAATTTTGTTTAAAGGCATGATTCGCTTTGGCTTAAGCTCAAGAGGCTTAAACAAAACCTCAATTGGTGGAACAAGCATATATTTAAAAATCTTTTACCAATCTTAAAGCTATGGAACAAGTGGTTTGTTCTCTTGAAGAGGTCTTAACGATCCCAGAAGTGCGATGAGGAGCATTGCAAAGATAGCTTGATTAATTACCAAAATATGGAGGAAACCTATTGGCGTCAAAAAGCCACTAGCAAACATATTGTTGATGGCAACAGAAACACAAGGTATTTCCATGCTATTTGCAATAAATGGAAAGCTTTAAACTCAATTAAGAAAATTAAGAACTCTAATGATGGCTGGATAACTGATAACAATGAAATTAAGGAATCTGTCATACATCACTTTCAAAATTTATTAAATTCTAATCCTTCATTAGAAACCCCTCCAACACCCATCTCCTTCTATGATTAACAATGAGGATAACCATTTGCTCACTATGCGTCCCTCAGAAGCGAGATTAGTAGTACTCTCAATAGCATGAACACTGATTCTGTTGCTGGCCCTGATGGTTATACGACTCATTTCTTTCAGCATTGTTGGCCTTTTATTAAATCTGATCTTGTTGATGCTATTATTGATTTCTTTGATGGCAGCTCTATTCCTAGATATTTTTCAAGTACTTCTATTGTCCTTATTCCCAAAACCAATAATCTAATCGATTTTAGACCTATTAGTCTTTGCACCTTTTCCAAAACTCATTGCTAAATTAATTAATAATAGGATTAGCCCCGCTCCTAAAATCATCTCCTAACCAAACCGGCTTAAAATAGAGCCATATCGATAATATTCTTCTCGCCAAGAGTGTTCATGACATTGATGTTTCTTCCAGGAGGTAATATCCTCTTCAAACTGGACATCTCTAAAGCCTTTGACAACCTCTCGTGAGATTTTCTCTTTCAAATCTTACATTTGTTTGGTTTCTCTGATAATTTTATCCGGCTTATAAAAAGCTGTATCACTAATTTTTGGTTATCTATTATCATGAATGGTGAGTCCCTTGGTTTCTTTACTTCGAGCCATGGTTTGCATCATGGTGACCCTCTTTCTCCTTCTCTTTTTATCATTGCTGTTGAATATCTTTCGAGGAGCCTCAATGATCTTTTCATTAAAAAACCTAACATGTTTTTAAAACTCATGGTGGTTTCCCTATTTCTCATCTTAGCTTTGCTGATGATTTTATGATCTTCTACAATGCCTCTCTTCAACATGTTAACACTATTAAGAATCTCTTAAATGATTTTGGCAAAGTTAGTGGTCTCTTCCTTAATGAAAGGAAATGCTATTTTATTCCCCGCCTAAGATTCCTACCAATAGACTAAATCAAATCTCCAATTACTAATTTTAAGCAAAATCAACTTCCCATTAATTATCTCTGGCTCCACTTTTTTAAAGGCCAAAAAAGATCTCATCTTTTGATGACCTTATTCAAAAAAATACTCTAATAAAATTTTGGTTTGGGAATTTCATTTACTCTCTTTGGTGGTAGGCTTACCTTGATTAAGAGCACTCTTAATTCCATGCCTTTATATCTCATCCAAACCATTGTGCCACCATTTCTATCATCAACGTAATTGAGCGCCTCTTAAACAAATTTTTCTGGGCTCCAATACCTCCTCTAAAAGAATGCACTGACCTCTTGGTTTAAAAGTTGTGGCACTTTGATAAGGTGGTCTTGGTTGTAAATCCATAAAAGAAGCTATCAATGCCTTTTCCTATAAACTCGTGGAATTTTAGAGTAATCATAGTCTTTGGGCTAATTTCATGACTAAATATTGTGGTAAGCACCCCTCATTTGTCCCTTTAAACAGGTGATTCTCCGTGTGGAAAAGACTTTGTTCTCAAATGGGATGCAAAATCCTTAATTTTTGGGGCATTAACTCTAGCTTCTTTCTTTTGGCAAGATAACTGAGAGTGGATGTGGATCCATTGATGACTTACTCTCCACCCATTCCATCGCTATTAGAGTAAACTCTTTCTCGCATAACAACAAGTGGAACAATAGTAAGCTTGCTGATTTTATCCCTTTACTTTCTTGAATATGGTTACTACTATTCCTATCACCCAAAACAATCAAGACCGATTCTCTTTAAGTTCTCACATAATGGTGATTTTAACCTCAAAAATGTGTGGCTCCACATTAAAGATACTCATGATTCCTCCTATGTGTTCTCCAAACTTTGGAATAACAATGTCCCTACTTATTATTCTATTCTTACTTGGGGTATTCTGAAAAATTTTATCCCTGTTGATTCCTTATTGTTGGGTAAAGGGTTCCATTTACCCTCTAAATGTCAATGTTGTTTCCATATTGAGAATGTTAATCATGTTTTTATTAATGGGGCCATTGCTTCTAAACTTTGGATTTGGATGATCTTATTACTTTTAATTTCAATGGCTCTCTTTTTATATCAACTTCTTGAAGTCTATTTTGATAATACTATTAAAGGTCACATTAAAGTCATTACAGCTATCACTCTTATCTAGTTCATATGGATGGACCGTAATGATGCAAAACATCATGGGATCCCTATAAACCACATGAGTATTATTGTTATAACTAAAAACAAAATTTGTGACTTGTTTAAAGCCAATCTCATTCATTACAGACAATTCAAAGGCTATAAATTTGTGGCTAATAAACTAGGCTTTAACCTTCCGGACCAACCTTACTGTCGCAATGACAAGATTGTCTATTGGAAAAAACCTCTTGACCATACTATTAAAATTATCTGCTGTCTCTCATAATGGCTCTAGTTGTGGTGGCATTTTCGGGGAACTCTAAGGGTATAGTACTATGTGCTTTTGCTTATCCTTTTATTTCCCTGCTGTCCCATTTCGAGCTTATGGCGTCTAAAGCTCTTGAGATTTGCCTCCAAAATGGTCGCTCAATATTTGGATTGAGGTGGATGTTCTTCTGCTGATTGATCTTTTTACTTCCACCAAGATGAGCAGCACTGAATTGTACTACCTCCTTAAGAAAACTAGAGCACTTCTTTCCCAACTGAATTTTAACATCACTCATGTTTGGCGTGAAGGAAATGCTTGTGCTGACTACCTTGCCAATCTGGGTGCTAGATCCGATGGTATCATCTTCTTTGATCAACTAACCTTACCTAAACACTTGCATGGGCTAGTTAACTTGGACAATTCAGGATTTCCTTATCTCAGAACTTAATCTAACCTTTTGATGTATACTGTCCATTCATCTTTTATCTGTATGCCTCTTTATTTTAAGGATTTATGTTCCTTTTTGTGGATGCACCACACAGATATTACTTGCTGTCTTGATCTCTGTGTCATGATTTAGTGTTTTAATAGCTTCTCCTTTATTTGGAGGCTCTCTGCTTTTGGCATCTACACTGATAAAGGGCTGTTGTTGAGCTATGTGCATACTAATACTCTACATTGGAATTTTGTTGAGCTATGTGTCAGCTTCTATTGGTTTTATAACACCAATCCTATTTGGGATTTTAATATCAATCGCCTTCATTCCTAATCTAGGGGCTTAATCATTGCTAGATGGAGATATTTATTTTGATGGGTTTAGCTCATTAATTTTACAACTATTTCTCAAAGATATTCTTGCTTGAAGCATCTTAGTTACCTATGTTGTCTCTATGCATTGTATTAGTGTTCACTATCTTTGGTTGCAATATTTATTTTGATGATTTACTATTAGGTTGTTAGATTTTGGTGATAATGCTGGTGGCTTTTGACATCTTGCTTGTCTCCAATTAGATCTTGGGCTCTTCATTCTCTTTGACCCTAGCTTGGAGCTGACGTTTTCCTTTTATTTCTGGGAGTTATCTTTTAATCTGGACCCCATTCAGCATGCTCTCTTTGGAAACCATTTTCTGATTCAGCAGGGTCCCTTTGGTGGGATCTTGTTGTGGGGGGCTTTCTTCTTTTCTTCCACCTACCATGGTTGTTTTTTTGCAGGTTTCCTTACAGGCTACTGCTGACCTCCTTACCCCTTCTGGCAAACTTATTATTGTGCAGAACTTTGATATTACTTCTTGGTTATCTTTTTATGCTTCTTTTACTTTGCCTGGGGGGAATCTCTGGCATTCTGTTGTTTCTTTCTGCACTATTTATTTTTGACCTGGATGGAGTGTCTTCATATTGTTTCTAGCTATTTTATTCAACAGATCCTATTTGTGCAGGATGTTTCTAAGATTGGGGCCTTGGTCAATCTCTTTTACTGCTCTTGTCTGAAGAGAATTTGTTTTTTGCTGGTTGTCTTCTCTTGCTCCCTGCAAGAATGGGTTTTCATGTTTGCCTCTCTTTTTGGTTTTTACTTTGTTTACCCTCTCATTTTGGGCCCTGCTGCTAGACTATATTTTTTGATCTGGAAAGGTCTTGTTATTCCTTTCAATGTTAGTCATTGGTTTTTTGGGACCTATTTCCAAATTGTTATCTTTGTGATTTATGGATGGTTTTTGATTCTCGATTTTCCTACTGTTTGTGTTATTATTAGCTGGGATGTTTTTGATCACACATGTTGTTGCTCTTTACATCCTAGTTCTGTTTGCCATAGTCAGAATTCTTCTCTTTTATTATGGGATCCATTTTATGCACTGTCTACTCTTAATGGCTTTTCCTATGGTCAACTTGTTGATATCTCCTTTTTGAGTTGTTGGCTGATATAGATCCTTTAGGCTATTATCAATCTTGTTATTTTTGGATCTGTTTCCCATGCTCAGCAGGTTTGGAGTTGCTTAATGGATTTTCATTCTGCCTTTGCTGAGGTTGTGGGTACTACTGTTTACTCTGTTGGGAATTACTTGAACTCATTCATTCTCTATTTTATATCTTTTTTCTTAAAGATTGCTCTTCTTTATGGGTGTGAAAACTATAACAATGTCTCCATTGTTGGTTTTTGGAATTTTGAGTACCTTGCCCAGCAAGTTTTCTTTGTTTTTCTTTCTGTCTTTCTTTGCTAACATCCGGAGTTGGTCTTCCTATTTGTTGGTTTCCCATGCTATGATAGGAACATGCAAATCTTGAAGATCATTCTTCATTACCTTGAACTTAATCAATGGTTTATCTTATATGCATAATTGGGTTATTGGCCAACCTCCTGGTTATTATTGTCATTATCTTTGGCAGAATTGGATTAATGTTACTGCTACTAAGCAACCTACTACTGAACTAATTGCACTGAATGTATCTTATTGGATTGGCTTGTGGTAGGGCTTTCATTTATCCCTCCCTACTACTTTTGCTCATTCCTACTATTTTAAGCGTAGAATGTTGGGGTTTTGCGACTTTCTTGCTCCTTGCAACTTAATTACTTTTGTCCAAGGTAGGACAGTTGTTGAGCATCAAATGGTTGCAACCTTCCTTATTGCTGTTACTTTGCTGTTTGTGAAATCCCATGTCTACTTTAATATCTCTTTGTAGGAATGCAATAGTATCATTACCTCCATTATTGGTTTTTGGTGTTTAGAATACCTTGTTCAGCAAGTGCTCTTTGTTTTCTTTTTGTCTTATTTTGCTGCTAATATCTGGGCTATTGTTGATCTTTCCTGTTATTTCACCTCTCTTGGCTATGATGAGAACATGCAAATCATGAGTACTCTTCTACTTTACCTGGTCTTAATCACTATTTTATCTTTTATCGATAGTTGGGTTATTGCTCACCCAGCTGGTTATTATTGTCATTGCTTTTGGGACTGGATTCTTGTTTACGCTACTAAAGTTAATTTTTTCCTCGATTATCTCTTGGAATGTTTTGTGGTGGGGACTACTCTTTACCTTATTTTACTATCTTTACTTTCTTTCCATCATCGACTTCTATAGCTGAATTGATTCTGGGGTTTTATTGACTCGGTTTCTTTCGACTTACTTAATTCATCTGGCTGGCAATGTGGTGTTGACTATTTATTGTTTGCTGCTTATGGGCTTTGCAACTAGCCTGAAAACCATTTTACTTCTTTCTTCTCTTATCTTTTGCCTAGCTTTGTTAGACTAATGCAGATCACTGTTAAAATGATCTTAACTAATTCATATTCAAACCTTATCATGCTCTATCTGAATGGGTGGACTTATAGTGAGCTTCTTTTAATCTTGAATATGATGAACTACTACTTGTATCTTTGGGAATTCATTGACATGGTGTCTTATATCGGGTCTTATTTCCAGGATGGGAACCCCTTTCTCATTTTGGCTATTGCTGACTCTTTATCTACCCTGTATATGGTTTTGATTATATTTACAGGTACTAAGGATATCAAGACTTTTATTAAATGGATGCTATGCAGGTTTGTTGGTTATGAGGTCTGTGATGATTTCACTCCCTTTTGGTTTAGTAGTAGCTCTTGTGATGTAACCCTTCTAAGTATGGATGCTCATATTTTGCCCCAACTTTGTGTGGCGAGCCTTCACTATCACAATTCTTTACTATCATTCTCAGTTATGCGGTTTGTTATCATTTTGTCGTATTACCTTAATGCTCTAACTTCTTTTCACATTCTTGTAGGTGCTTCTCTCTTGTCCTCTTGTAGGTTTCCTCCAGAGGGTCATGCATTCTCCCATCCTGCAGAGCATTGGCCCTAATCTTCCATTAGCTTATTATGTTAATCAATTTGTATCTTTTGATTGCTTTATTGTTTTCTTTTGCTTTTGGTTGTACTTAGATTGGGGATTTACTCCCTAGGTTGATTGTAGCTCTTTGAGCAATAGTTCTGGAGTTTATCCCTTTTAAGGACCTTGTAATCCTCTTTTTGTGGCAATAAAATTCCCCTACATGGGGTTCCTAAAAAAAAAACCCTAAACCCTAAAGCCCAAACCTTAAACCCTAAACCCTAAACCCTAAAAACTTAAAAATCTAACCCTAAACTATATAAAACCTAAAAAAAAGAACCTAAACCTAAATATAATAAAAAACTAAAATAAAATAAAAACTAAAACCTAAATCTTAAAATAAATTAAAAAAAATAAAAATAAAACTAAAATAAAATAAATAAAAATCTAAACTAAACTAATAAATAAAATAATTATAAAAATAAAAAACCTAATAAAAATAAAAAAATAAATGTAAAATTAAAACAAAATAAACCTAAAATAAAATAAAATAAAAACTAAATAAAAAATAAAATCGAAACCCTAAACTAAAAAAAAACCTAAACCAAAAATAAACAAAATAAAATAAACTTAAACCTAAACTAAAATAAAAAAAACCTAAACTTAAATCTAAAATAAACTAAACCTAAACCTTAAACTAAATTAATAAAATAAACTAAAAATACACCTAAAACTAAATAGAAAAATAAAACCTAGGAAAATATAGCTAAAACAAAAACATAAAATCTAAACATAAAAATATAAAATAAAAACTTAAACCTAAACCTAAAAATAAAAAATAAAACTAAACCCAAAAAATAAAATAAAAATAAAACTAAACTAAAATATTAAACATAAACCTAAACCTAAACATAAAAAATAAACGAAAATAAAAAACCTAAATTAAAATAAATAAACTTGAAATAAATAAACGAAACTAAATAAAAATAAAACAAATAAATTAAACTAAAATAAATACAAAGTAAACTAAATAAACTAAATAAACCTAAGCGTACTAGTTTACTTTTTTTTTAAAAAAAAAAAAACTTTAAACCCTAAACCTTAAACACCAAACCTACAGCCCTAAAACCTAAACCCTAAAAAACCCTAAACCCTACACTATAAAACCTAAACCTAAACCCTAAACTATAAACCCTCAAGTAACCCTAAATCCTAAAATGCTAAAAACCAAAACCTAAACAAAATAAAAAATAAAAATAAAATAAATAAAAAAACTTATACCAAATTAAAATAAAATAAAAATAAAATAAATACCTAAACTAAAACCAAAACCTAAACCATAAAAATAAAATAAAATAAAATATAAAAACTAAGCTAAAATAAAATAAATAAAAACCTAAAATAAACTAAAAATTAAAAAACCTAAAAAAGTAAAAACTAAACCTAAATAAAAATAAAATAAACATAAAATAAAACTAAATAAAAGATAAATAAAACCTAAACCTAAAATCAAACCTAAAATAAATAAAAATACAATTAAAACCCTAAATAAAAAAAACCTGACACTATATAAAATTAAAATTAACTTTAAATAAAAAACTGGCCTTTATCTAAGATAAATTAAACATAAAAACCTAAACTAAAATTAATAAACCTAATATAAATAAATTAAAATAAATAAAAATAAAAAGTAAACCTAAATAAAAAAAAGTTCAAATAAACTAAAATAAATAAAAAATAAACTAAATAAACCTATACCTGGGTTGAATTTAAAAAAACCCCTAAAATCTAAATCCTAAACCCTAAAGCCTAAACCTTAAACCCTAAAACTAATCCTAAACCCTAAACCTTATATCGATAATGCTAAACCTACAAACCTAAACCCTAAACCCTAAACCCAAAATCCTAAACACTAAAAGAAGTTAAACCATAAAAACCTTAAATGATAAACCCTAAACTAATAAAACTAAATAAAGTCCTAAACCCTAAATCCTAAACCCTAAGTCCTAAACCCTAAACCTTAAACCCTAAACCCTAAAACTAACACCAAACTGATGGAGGTTATGGCCGGTAAAATAAACCTAAACCTAAACTAAAATAAAAAAAACTTAAGCCTAAATCTAAAATAAATTAAACCTAAACCCTAAACTAAATGTAATAAAATAAATGAAAATTACACCTAAACCTAAATTAAAAAATAAAACCTAGGAAAATAAAGCTAAAATAAAAACATAAAATATAAACCTAGAAAAATAAAATAAAAACCTAAACCTAAACCTAAACCCAAAAAATGAAATAAAAATAAAACTAAATTAAAAAAAATAAACATAAACCTAAACCTAAACCTAAAAAATAAACTAAAATAAAAAACCTAAATTAAAATAAATAAACCCAAAATAAATAAACAAACTAAATAAAAATAAAAAAATAAAATAAACTAAAATAAATACAAAATAAACCAAATAAACTAAATAAATCTAAGCGTACTAGTTTACTTTTTTTTTGTAAAATAAAACCCTAAACAATAAATCCTATAACTAACCCTAAACCCTAAACATTAAACTTACAACCCTAAAACCTAAACCTTAAACCCTAAACCCTAAACCCTAATCCCTAAAATAAACCACAAAACCACAAACACTAAACAACCCTCTCTAAATCCTACCTAAACCCCAAATAATAAACCCTCACAAAATAAAATGCTAAAAACTTAAACCTAAACAAAATTAAAAATAATAAGAAAATAAATAAAAAACCTAAACCAAAATAAAATAAAATAAAAATAAATAAATACCTAAATAAAAACTAAAACCTAAACTTAAACCATAAATAAGAAAATAAAATAAAAAATAAAAACTAAAGTAAAATAAAATAAAGAAAAACTTAAAATAAACTTAAAATTTAAAAACCTAAAAAAAATAAAAACTAAACCTAAATAAAAATAAAATAAACATAAAATCAAAAAAAATAAAATAAAACCTAAACCTAAAATCCAACCTAAAAAAAATAAAAAAATAAAATCAAAACCCTAAATAAAACTTAAACCAATATAAAATAAAATTAACCTAAACCTAAAACTAAAATAAATTAAACTAAAATAAAATAAATGTCTTAAACCAAAAAATAAACTAAAGTATACTTAAATCTAAACCTAAGTAAAATTAAATAAACTTAAAATAAACCAAACCTAAACTACAAAGATATAACCTAAAAATAAACCTAAAATCTAAACCTAAAAAACAAAATAAAATGCAAAACCTATGCCTAAAAATAAAAATAAAACCTAAACCTAAAAAATAAAATAAAAATAAAACTAAACTAAAAATAAAACCCAAAAATAATAGATGGTGGTGGTGGTGGTGGAAGGAAATATTGGGGATGTGATGCTGGATCTTGCTACTCGAGAGGTGGGAGTGGTTCTGATGGAAACTAGAGAAACTGAAGAATGATCGATCTAATTTGCTGCTTAAGGAACTAGGTCTTAAAGTAGAGACGATTCTAGTTATCCAAGGTTTTTGATTTGCTCTACACGTGCTCATTTTGATCTAGGTCGTTGCTTGTATCTTAGAAAACTTTGTGTGTTACTTGGTTGATGAAATCAAGCAGAAGAATTATTGAATCTGAATTTATTCTCTCTTAAAAAAACCAAAACCCATAAATTCTAAACTAAAACCTGAACTCTATACTAAAACCTAAACCCTAAACCCTAAAATGCTAAAAACTTAAACCTAAACTAAATAAAAAATAAAAATAAATAAATAAATAAACCTAAACCAAAATAAAATAAAAAATAAAATAAAATAAAAACCTAAAATAAAACAAAAACCTAAACCTAAACTGAAAAATAAAATAAAATAAAAAATAAAAACTAAACAAAAATAAAATAAATAAAAACCTTAAGTAAACTAAAAATTTAAAAACCTAAATATAATAAAAACTAAACCTAAATAAAAAATAAACATAAAATAGAATAAAATAAAAACTAAATAAAAGCTAAACCTAAAAATAAACCTAAAATTATATAAAAAATAAAACCAAAACCCTAAACAAAAGAAAACTTAAACCTAATATAAAAATAAAATTAACCTAAACCCAAAACTAAAATAAATTAAACTAAAATAAATAAAACCTAAACCTAAACCTAAAATAAACTAAACCTAAACCTAAATCTAAACCTTAAATAAGATTAAATAAACTTAAAATAAACTTAAACCTAAAGTACAAAAATATAACCTAAAAATAAACCTAAAATAAAAACCTAAAACTAAACCTCAAAAAACTAAATAAAAACATAAACCTATACCTAAAAATTAAAGTAAAACCTAAACTTAAAAACTAAAATAATAATAAAACTAAACTAAAAATAAAACTCAAAATAAATAGATGGTAGTGGTGGTGGAGGGAAAGATCGGGGATATGATGGTGGATCCCGCTACTCGAGAGGCCAGAGTGGTTTTGATAGGAACTAGAGAAATTGAAGAATGGTCAATCCAATCTGCTACTTACGGAACTAAGTCTTAAAGTAGACACTAGGTATCTAGTGTTTTTGATTTGCTCTACGCGTGCTCATTTTTGATTTATGTTATTGCTTGTGTCTTAGAAAACTTGGTGTGTTACTTGGTTGAAGAAATCAAAAAGAAGAAATGTTGAATATGAATTTGTTCTCTCTTAAAAAATAAAAAACCCTAAACCCTAAATGCTAAACCCTAAACCCTAAACCCTAAAACCCTAAACCCTATACTTAAACCCTAAAAACCTAAAAACCTAAACCTAAACTAAATATAACCTAAAAAAATATAAATAAAAATTGCAAACCTAGATAAAGTAAAATAATAAAATAAAATAAAAACCTAAACTAAAACCTAAACCTAAAATAAAATAAAATAAAAATAAAAATAGACAAAATAAAATAAAGATAAACCTAAACTTAACTAAAAAATAAAATAAAACTAAGTATTAAAAAACCTTAATAAAATTAAAACTAAACATAAAATAAAACTAAAATAAACCTAAACTAAAGAAAAATAGAAACTAAATAAAAACCTAAATTGATAAAATAAACCTAAATGTAAAAACTAAAAATTAATAGAAAATAAAACCTAAACTTTAAAATCAAAAAAAACCTACACCTAAAATGAAAATAAAAATAAACGAATAAAATAAACTTAAACTCAAACTAAAATAAATAAAACCTAAACCTAAACCTAAAATAAACTAAATCTAATCTTAAACTTAAACTAAATAAAATAAAATAAATTGCAAATAAACCCAAACCTAAACTAAAAAATAAATCCTAAAAATAAACCTAAAATAAAAACCTAAAACCCAAACCTAAAAAAATAAAATAAAAACCTAAACCTAAACCTAAAAATAAAAAATAAAACTTAAACCTAAAAAATAAAATAGAAATAAAACTCAACTAAAAAGTACACATAAACTTAAGCCTAAACCTAAAAAAATAAAATAAAATAAAAATCCTAAATTAGAATAAATAAAATAAAATAAATGAAAATAAAAAATAAACCTAAATAAAAAACTAAAATAAATAAAAAAATAAACTAAATAAACTAAATAAACCAAAACCTACTAGTTTACTTAATTTAAAAAACAACACTAAACACTAAATCCTAAACCCTAAACCTTAAACCCTAAACCTACAAACTAAAACCCTAAACCATTAACGCTAAACCCTAAACCCTAAAACAATCTAATCTCAATCCACAAACACTAAAAAAAAGCATAAACCATAAAACCCTAAACCATAATCTCTAAACCCTAAACCCTAAACCCAAACCCTATCCCCAAAACCCTAAATGCCAAACCATAAACCCAAACCTAAAGTAACTAAGAAAATTTAAAAATAAACCTAAACCCTAAAACCTAATAAACCTAAACATAAACCCTAAGAATGGAAACCGAATGTCATCGTCAACAAGGCTCAGTCTAGATCTGGTGGTGAAGGTGAAGTCGGAGGAAACAATTATTGTAGTGGTGGTGGAGGATCTAGAGGTGTTGGTGGATAGGGAGGTGGTGGTGGGACTAGTGGTGGTTATGGAGGCGGGAGGAGTGATGGAGGTTACAACCGTCATGGTGGCGAAGGGAGAGATCAGGGATTTGATGGCAGATCATGCTACTTGAGAGGCTGGGGTGGTTTTCATGGGAACTGGAGAAACTAAAGAACAACCAATCCAATCTGTTGCTTATGGAACTATGTCTTTACTATCTAGGGTTTCTAATTTGCTCTAATGCTCATTTTTTATCTAGGTTGTAAACGTGTCTTAGAAAACTTGGTGTAAGACTTGGTTGATGAAATTGAATAGAAGAAATATCGAATCAATTTGTTCTCTAAAAAAAAACCCTAAAAAACTAAAACTGAACTAGACCTAATACACAGACTAAACCCAAATCCAAAACCTTAAACCCACGAACTAAACTATAATACTGGGCCTAAAGCCTAAATCCTAAATCATAAACCCTAAACCTAACCCTAACCTAAACCCAAACCACAACCCTAACCACAAACCTAAACCACAAAACAACCCACAAAACCTACCTAACCATAAATCCCATACCTTAAACCCTAAAAACCTAAAAACCTAAACCTAAACTAAATCCAACCTAAAAATAATATATATAAAAAACACTAAACCTAGATAAAATAAATAATATAATAAAATTAAAATAAAAACTAAAAATTAAACCTAAAAATAAAATAAATTAGAAAATAAAAAATAAACTAAAATAAAATAATGTAAAACCTAAACTAAACTAAAAAAATAAGATAAAACTAAGAATTAAAATCCTTAATAAAATTAAAACAAACATAAAATAAAAATAATAAAATAAAAAGTAAATAATGACCTAAACCTAAAAAATAAACTTAAATATAAATATAAAATAAATCTTAAACCCTAAACTAAATAAACCTAAGCCTAACATAAAAATAAAATAAACAAAATAAAATAAACTTTAACATAAACTAAAATTAATAAAACCTTAACCTAAACCTAAACTTGAACCTAAATTAACTAAAATAAAATAAACTAAAAACAAATCTAAACCTAAACTAAAAAATAAAACCTAAAAATAAACCTAAAATAAAAACCTAAAACCTAAACCTAAATAAAATAAAAAAAACCTAAACCTAAACCTAAAAAATAAAAATTAAAACCTAATCCTAAAAAATAAAATAAAAATAAAACTCAACTAAAAAAAAACCTAAACCTAAACAAAACTAAAATAAAATACTTAAACCAAAATAAATAAACCTAAAATAAATAAACTAAAATAAATAAAAAAATTAACCTAAATATAAATAAAAAATAAAATAAACTAAAATAAATAAAAACAAATAAATAAACCTAAACCTATTAGTTTACTTAATTAAAAAAAAACCTTAAACCCTAAATCCTAAACCCTAAACCCAAAGCCCTAAAACTAACTCTAGGCCTTAAACCCTAAACCTACATCCCTAAACTGTAAACCCTAAACCCTAAATCTTAAACCCTAAACCCTAAACCTTAATACTAAACCCTAAACCCTAAAAGCACAAACCCTAAAACCCTAAACCCTAAACCCTAAACTCAAAACACTAAACCCTACACCAAAAACCCTAAACCTTAAACCTTTAGCCATGAACCTAAATCTAAAGCAATTAAATAAATTAAAAAATAACCCTAAACCCTAAGAATGGGCAGAACCTCGATAACAGGAACATCACTATCAAGCAAGCTCAGTCTAGATCTGGTGGTGGAGGTGAAGGCCGAGACGGCGATTATCATAGTGGTGGTGGGGGATCTAGAGGTGCTGGTGGATATAGAGGCGGTGGTCAGAGCAGTGGTAGTTATGGAGGCGGGAGGAGTGAGAGAGGCTATAACCATAGTAGTGGCGAAGGGAGAGATCAGGGATATGATGGTGGATCTTATTACTCAAGAGGACAGGGTGGTTTTGATGAGAACTAGAGCAACTGAAGAAGGGACGATCCGATATGTTGCCTATGGAATTGTGTCTTTATAGTGGAGATGATTCTAGTTATCTTGGGTTTTTGATTCACTCTATACGTGCTCATTTCTTATATATATGTCATCTCTTATGTCTTAGAAAACTTGTTGTGTTACTTGATTGCTGAAATCAAAAAGAAGAAATGTTGAATCTAAATTTATTCTCTGTTAAAAAGAAATCAAAACCAGCCTAAACTAAAAAATGAACCTTAGACAAACCCACAAACCTAAACTCTAAGTCCTAAAGCCTAAACCCTAAACCCTACACCCAAACCCTAAACTCTAATCCTACAACCCTAAACCTATAACATTAAACCCTAAACCTAAACCCAAAACCATAAAACTAAACCACAACATTAAAACCACAAACCACAAAAAAACCAGAAACCCTAAATCCTAAACCAAACCTAAACCTTAAATACTAAACCATAAACCCTAACCAAAAACCTAAAACTTGTCCCTAAACCTGGGCCCTAACCCTAGCCTGAGCCTAATCTGAAACTAAACTGAGCCAGCCACACAGGCTAGTTGACCCTGGCCCTCAACCCTAACTAAAGGCTAAAGCCTAGGCCAGACCACCTGTCCTGAGCGCTAAATCCTACCCTAAACTCTAAACCTAAACCCTACTGAAAACCAACTGAATATAAATAAACCTAAAAATATATATAAAGCTAAGCCTGGATAAAAATAAAATAAGATAAAACCTACTAAACCTAAACCTAGGCATAAACCTAAAAATAAAATAAAATAAAAATAAAATAAACTAAAATAAGATAAAGAAAACTTATAATAAAAATAACATAAAAGAATAAAAGCAATAAAATTAAAACTAAGTAAATAAAAAATAAAATAAACCTAAAATAAAATAAAATAAAGCTAATAATAACATAAACCTAATAAATAAACCTAAAAATAAATAAAATAAAACTTACATGAACTTAAAAAAAACCTAAATGTAAAATAAAAAAATAAACTAAACCTAAACTAAAAGAAACTAAACTAAAATCAATAAAACCTAAACCTAAACCTAAAATAAACTAAACCTAAAGTTCAACCTAAACTAAATAAAATAAAATAAACTAAAAATAAATATAAACCTAAACTAAAAAATAAAACCTAAAAATAAACCTAAAAATAAACCTAAAATAAAAACCTAAAACTTAAACCTAAAAAAAATAAAATAAAAACCTAAACCTAAAAAAAAAAACTAAAAATATAAAAATAAATAAAAATAAAATCAACTAAAAAATATACTTAAACCTAAGCCTAAACCTTAAAATAAACTAAAATAAAAACCTAAACTAAAATAAATAAACCTAAAATAAATAAATTAAAAAAAATAAAAAAAAAAATAAACCTAAATAAAAATAAAAAATAAAATGAATTAAAATAAATAAAAAATAAACTAAATGGGGCTAGTGGTGGTGGATGGAGAGATCGGGGATACGATGGTGGATCATTCGAGAGGCCGGGTTTTAAGAACTAGCAAAACTAAAGAAGTGTCGATCGATCTGCCATGGGCTGTATTCTGGTGGAGTTCTAGTTATCTAGGGTTTTTGATTTTCTCTATGCATGCTCATTTTTTATCGATGTCATCACTTGTGTCTTAAAAAACATGATATGTTACTTGTTTGATGAAATTGAGAAGAAGAAATGTTGAATCTAAAATTATTGTCTGTTAAAAAAATCCCAAAAACCTTAAACCGTAAAATAAATCTTGAACCTTAGACCTAAACCATAAACCTCAAACCCTAAGCCTTAAAAACCCTAAACTTTGAACCTTAAATCATAAACCCTAAAATTAACCATAAACTTTAAACCCTAATCTTACAACTCTAAACCTACAACCCTAAATCCTAAAATCTGAACACTAAACCCTAAAAAACCATAAATCCACCACATTAACCTAACTGGACTTTAAACCTAAATAAACCTGAGCCACAACCCTAAAGCCCTAATTGCAAACCCTAAACCCTAAACCCACGAATACCAACCTTAAAACCCTAACAAACCTAAAATTCTAGTTACTCTAAACCCTGCAAACCCTAAAACTCAAACTAAACCTGAGCCCCTTCAAACCCTAAAACCAAACCCTAAAGCCTAAACCACCCTAGGCCAAAACCTAAAACACTTCCCTAAACCCTAAAGCCTAAACCTGGGACCTGATCTGAGCCACTAAACCCTGAGGCCTAAGGCCCACAAACTAAACTGAGCCACTTAGCCCAGACTTTACCACACCCTAAAATACTATACTCTAAATGTAAATAACTAAACTAAATAAAACATATAAATAATAATAAAACCTAAAATAAAATAAAATAAAAATAAAATTAAATAATAAATAAACTTAAACTAAATAAAAATAAAATAAACTAAGAATAAAACTTAAATAAAATAAAAAAAACTTAAAATAAAATGAAAATAAATAAAACCTAAACCTAGAAAGCTAAAAATAAAATTGAAATAAATAAATAATTAAACTTACCTAAACTAAACTAAAATAAAATAAACTTGGACTAAACTAATAATAAATAAAATCTAAAAAACCTAAACCCTAAACCTAAACTAAATAAATAAATAAACTACAAATAAACCTACACCCTAACTATAAAATAAACCTAAAATAAACCTAAACCTAAAATGAAAAAAAAGAAAATAAAAACATAAACCTAAACCTAAAAATAAAAAATATAACCTAAACTTAAAAAATAAAATAAAAATAAAACTCAACTAAAAAATAAACCTAAACCTTAAAAATAAACTAAAATAGAAAACCTAAACTAAAATAAAAAAACTTAAATAAATAAACTAAACTAAATAAAAATAAAAAAATAAACTTAAATAAAAAATAAAATAAACTCAAATAAAAAATGACTAAATAAACCTAAACCTACTGGTTTTCTTTATTTTTTTTTTAAAACCCTAAACCCTAAACCATAAACCATAAACCCTAAAACATAAACCCTAAAATCCTAAACCATAAACCCTAAACTCTAAACCCTAAACCCTAAAACCTACAACCCTAAACCATAAACCTGAAACCCTAACCCTAAACCAACCCTATACCCTAAGAATGGGCAAAACCTTGATAGCAGGAACATCTTCGTCAACTAGGCTCAGTCTAGATCTGGCGGTGGAGGCGAAGGCAGAGGTGGTGGTGGGGGATCTAGATGTGCTGGATATGGAGGTGGTGGTTGAAGCAGTGGTGGTTATGGAGGCGGGAGAAGCGATGGAGGTTACAGCCGTGGTGGCGGTGGAGGAAGAGATCAGGGATATCAATGAAAGATCCCGTTACTCGAGAGGTGGTGATGGTTCTGATGGGAACTAGAGAAACTGAAGAACAACCAATCTAATTTACATCTTATGGAACTGTGTCTTTACAGTAGAGATGGGTTTATTATATAGCATTTTTAATTTACTCTAATGGTGCTCATTTTTTATCTATGTCATAAACATGTATTAAAAACTTAGGTGCTACTTGGTTGATGAAATCGAAAGGAAAAAATATTGAATTTAAATTTGTTCTCTATTAAAAAAATAAACCTTAAACCTTAAACCCTAAACCTTAAACCCTAAACCCTAAACTAAAACTTAAAACCTAAACCTTAAACCCTAAACCCAAAACTAAAATTTAAACCCTAAACCTAAAAGAAAAACCCTAATAACTAAACCTTAAACCCTAAACCTTAAACCCTAAACCCTAAACCCTAAATCACAAACCCTAAACCCTAAACCCTAAACCCTAACCCATAAAATTATAAACCCTAAACCCTAAAACCTATAACTCTAAACCCTAAACCCTAAACCCCAAACCCTAAACCATAAACCCTAAATTAACCCTAAACCCTAAAACCTAAATCTAACCCTAAACTCTAACCCTAAACCCTAAAACCTAAAGCTTGGATAAAGATGTCATTAGGAGTAGATCTAAAGAATGACCTAATCATATCATAGTTATGGTAGCTAAAGTAAATGTCTTCAAGAGACGTTCCCTTGACCATTAGTGATTTGAATACCCTAAACTCTAACCTTAAATCATATTATAATACCATATATTAAGTATAATGTAGCATCATATATTTGAGCATGTAGTGATGTGTTTTTGGATGTTATAAGATGTTTTGTAATATTTTAGTATATTATGGTATTGTGTCGTATAGTCTATATGAATATAAATAAAAAAGATATTGATTTAATAAATCAGATGATGAAATTTGTTAAATTTGTAATGGGAATTACATTGTAGTACCAAAGGTGTGCTACACTACTTATAGTCTAAAAAGTAAGATTTTATGTTCAAAATAAATATTATCTATTGTAGCATAGTATAACATCATATATCATAATATATTATTCTATGAATTTTAAATTCTTTTAGTATTTTACAATCATGCAGTCAAGCCTACACTAGCATTATTTATAAAAATATTGATTTAGACTTCAAAATGGTGGAATTTGACCAAATTCATAATTGGTAGAGCATGGCATCATAATATATTATTTTAATTTAAATATGTAAGTGATACGACTAAAATATATAGTTTTTTATTGTTTAGACAAATTTTATGATTTTTTATCTTAAGCAATCCCTTGTGATGTGATATGCAATATAATGTAATATAATATGCTATAGTGTATTATAATATATGATTCCATAACATAGTGTATCATCAAGCATTATAGCATATTATTGTGTATTACTACTTGTTCTTTAGCATATTTTAGTTTGTTATTGTATGATGTAGTAGAGTTTGTATTGGTATAATTCATAAAAATTCTAATTTATAGGCTAAGATGAGGGGATTCGGTCAAATTTAAGGTAAGCTTTAGGGAACATCATTGGGGGTGTGCTATGGTGTGTCATTTAATCAAAAGATTGAAATTTTGCATCCAAAATAAATGTTCATTTTTTATCCAAATTTTTAAAATTTTTTGCTTAAAGTGATTCATTTTAAGGTTTAATGTAAGATAATATATTATATGAAAACATATTCAAATATAATATACATGATAGTATAACTTCACATATATATGAATGTAGTGGTGTGTTACTAAATGTTATTGTACATTTTAGTATGTTTTACTTTTGTTATAATACATTGGGTCAAAACTCACAAAAATGTTAATTTGAAGGTTGAGATGGAAGAATTTGGTAGAATTCACGGCACACAACAAGAAGCAAAACGAAAATTATGCTATTTTGTATCATTTCTAATAGAAAATTAACAATTGTACATCTAAAATGAACATTATTTAGATTTTGAGAAAATTTTATGATTTATTCCTTTTAAGTGATTCTAATAAGGTCTAATGTTAGACAATATATTATATTATAGCAAATTATAATATAACATCATATATTATAATATAATATAGTATGTTAATTAACAATATAATATGTTTTGCATGATATTGTATAGTTAGTTTGAGCTAGCACCATCACAAATCATAAAATGTTGATTACAATGTTAAGATGAACAAATACATTGTTAAGCTTTTGGTTGAAGTATTAAAGGTGTGCATAAGAGAAAATAAGATTTGATGAGAAATGTTGACATGGACAGGGGAGATCGCTAGGGATTAGACATGGACATTGACATATGTGGGGTCCATGTCAAGGCATAGAAAGAAAAATGCTAGGGATAACATTTTGAATTTGATTTGATTATATGATCTATGGAAAAAAGATCTTCTAGGGTTAAGAATCTATAATCCAATAGGTATTAAGATCGACTTAACTTTAATTTGTTTTTTATTTTAACGATGGAGGCATATCTTAGAGATGGGCTCGAGTATCTGGGATCGGGTATATGAACCTTCCACAGGAAGCGAGGTTTGGGCTCTGGGGATTGGGATTTGAGTTTGATTTCATAGATTTATTTGGGGATGTATCCAGAGAGAATAGTTTGGTTGGATTTGATTTGATTTACTCTATTGGGGGAGGTGGTTTAATTTGGTTCCATTGAGGAGGTTGGTTTTGAATTTGATTTATTTGCTTGACTTGTTTATATACAATTTGGGGCTCCATTATGGAGAAGGGTGTTATTTAACTCCACTAAAAAAAAATTAGATTTGGTTTAATTTAATTTGAGTTAATATATGGACCTTGTCGGTGTGTGATGGACCCACTGAGAAGGGATTATATCAGCCTTGACTTACCTTAAGTTTGAAAATCCAAAGGGATAGTCTACCGACTATGGGGTAGAGCTAGCCAACCTAAAGGGTTGCCTTTCAATGTGCAATAGTTATGCTAGGTAGAAGGCATAGCAGACTTACATCTTCCAAAGTGAGGAACAACCACTGGGGTGACCTATTGGATACACAGCAAATTAGACCTAACCTAAGGCAACTACTGAGTGAATGCCATTAGGACTTATGTCAACTCAAAAGTAGTTAAGATTAATTTTATCTTAATTCTTTTCATGTGATTTGATATAGTTTGTCAAATTGAGGGCATATCTACTAGGGATGTGAGCTCAATCAAATTTGATAGATTTAATTTAAGGACCATGTCGGTGTGAGATGGAATCATTGAGAAGGGGCTATATTGGACTTGTCCTATCTCAACTTTACAAATCCAAAGGGATAGTCTACTGGACATGGGGTAGAGCTAGCCAACCTAAAGGGTTGCCTTTCAGTGTACAATGATAGTGCTAGGAAGAAGGCATAGCAAACTTACATCTTCTAAAGCAAGGAATAACCACTAGAGTGACCTGTTGGTAGCACAACAAATCGAACCTGACTTAAGGGAAACTACTGAGTGAATGCCGCTAGGGACTTATACCAACTCAAGAGTTGTCAGGTGATTTCTATAGGAAGTTTTGCTGACACTGACCTAAAGATAAGATACTTGCTTAGGAAAAGGTACTACTATGGGTGTCATCCTAATCCACAAGTGAATATATATTTTGTTTATAAGTTTTCATGGACCATGTCGGTGTGTGAGGGACCACACTGAAAGGGGCTATATCGACCTTGACCTATCTTAGATTTAGTTGACCAAGCGAGAATCTACACATCAACAAGATGAATTCTCTGACCATAAAGATGATTACTAGGAAAGGGGAACTATCCAATATGATAGTAACCTAGGTAATGTCTAAATGGGGTCGTAAAGGATGTGATTCAAATATAGGGTCCACATAGGAGACACTGCTATGGGCATTATCCCGAGCGTTGGGAAAGAAAGCTTATAGGTGTACGATGGCCAACTCAAGCAGAAAGCATAACAGACTTACATCTACCATGAGTGGTGTATCCTAAGGTGTGAGAACCAACCAACCTAAGGTGTATCCATCATCATGAGTGGTGTATCCAGCATAGTGAGAACCAACCTAGGTGTCGTATGCAATGATCTGGAAAAGAAAGCATGTGCTTACAACTTTCCAAGCGAAATTGATGATTAGAATAGTCTGTCATCGGTGGGACATATGCTATCTGACCTAGAATGACTATTAAGCGGGCCGCCCCGAGGAAGGATTGGACCTAGACTTGAAGAATTTAGGAGGGGAGGAGCCGCTAGGGGACTTATCCTAAACCTCAAATATACTCGACCCAATAAGTGCACGAAGGCTAATCCAAGAAGAAATCATAGCAGACTCACATCCTCTTAAATGAAACCAACATTAAGTAGTTTACCAGCCACGTAGTAAGGCATACCAAACTAACAATGAGCTTATGTGCTGTGTAAGGAAGGAAAGCATAGCTTACATCCTCCAAAGCAAGAAGACCACTAGGGTGACCCACGAGTGGCACCACCTAGAGCACTAGTGAGGAGTGAGGGCATTATCTCAACTCAGAGTAGCTCGAGATAAAAGATATGTGCTTATTTATATGTTCATGTGTAGTTTGGGTTTATGTTCTGTAGTTGAAGGATAGGACACCACTCAAGTTTCATACACCTACCCTAAACACATTGTGGCAGATTCACAAATAAGAATACCTTTAACATGGAAGAGATTGAATTCAAAATAGAATTTTCATTGATGATATTTATTTTTAAACATGATTTATAATATTTCTTTAAGTAGAGCTCATTGATTAGAAGCATTGGGCCCTCTCCCTTATGATTAATAAGTTGATAAGATCCTCCTTGGTAGGCCTTCTCTATGGCGAAAGGGCCTTCCCAAGTGGGTTCAAACTTGCCTCCCATCTTATGATGGGCAATAATCGGTCTCCTTAGAACTAAAATAAGCTCTCCTACTTGAAAAGCTTTAAGATGAATCAACTTATTGTGAGCTTGAATCATTTTAGCTTTGTATAACTCGAGGTTTTGGCATGCTGTGCATCTCTTTTCTAAACCTTTGAGCTCTTCTAACGAACTTGGCATTCTACTTGTGATCATGCTACCCACTATCCTCGTGATGGGAGTTGGACTTCTAAGTAGAGCGATTTTGAACCCATACACTAAGAGAGAAAAGCTAAGTTTGAGTTCTATTTGTGGTGCGGTATGCCCACAAGGCTTCAACTAACCATTCATGCCATCGTCACTTATTATTGTCGACTGTCTTCTTTAGTATTTAGATGAGAGTTTTGTTGAAGGGTTCTGCTAATCTATTTTACCTCGGCTAGTTGATGGTAGAATATCTCTAATCTATGTTGTGTCACTGGGCAAAGTTGTTTATTTCGGTGCTCTTGAATGTAGTATCATTATCAAATATAATTCATCGAGGCACTCTGAACCTATATACGATATGATTCCTAAAAAACTGGAGCACATGCTGAGCTATGAAATCTCTGAGTGTAATCACCTTCTCCCATTTGGAAAAGTAGTCAGTAGCAGCTAAGATAAATCGATGACCCTTGGAAGAAGGAGGATCAATCAGACCCACTATGTCAATACCCCAACACTCGAATGGCCATGAGGCCAATGTATGATGTAGAATGTTTGGTTATTGGTGTAGGAGCTCACCGTGTATTTGACATTGGTGGCATCACCTCCATTATCCATGTCTTTGATTATCGATGGCTGGTATCCTAGTCTCTTGATCTTGGGTTTCATCTTGATTGGCGGTTGGCTCCACATAATCGAGTGTACCTCGATCATGATATGAGCTTCATGCTTATCTAAATAATATAACCACATATGATTGAAAGATCAACAGTACAAGACACCATCCACAAGAGCATAAGAAAGTGCTCTCTACTTCATCTGATAGGCTTCAGACTTCTCTTGTAGTAGTTTATCTTTATTTAAGTAATCCATGAATGGTTGCCTATAATCTAACTCCTCATCCTTCTTGGCAATGGCAACCTCCCCTTCAAGAGAGTACTATTTGATGAGTTCAATATCAATAAGGGATAAAACTTGTCTATTTTGGACCTTTATTGATGGATCATCCTCCAGACATGCCAACTTCTTAGCAAGCTTGGCTAAAGTACATGCTACGGTGTTCTCTCCTCGAGAAATCTTATAAATGGTAATCTCTAGGATTTTGGCCAATAACTCTATGGTATACTTATTATAGTGATGGATCATGGGCTTTATAACCTTAAAAGACCCAATAATTTAGTTGATAACTAGCTAAGAATCTCCAAAAATGTTGATATGTTTTAGAGTAATCTAACTCATACCTCATAACTTTATTTGTTAGTGCAAGTTGGATTGATATGATATGAGAATCTCATCATCGTAGTAAAGTTAAGATAACTATTCCTACCCCTATTTTTCTTAGAATAGTAGATTATGGTTCTTCTCCTCTTTGAGAGGAAGTTGCACCATCAAAGTACATCTCCCAGCTGTGTGTGCTAGCATGCCCTAATTTCATGATTTATTCTTTAAGGAGATATTCACTAAGTGGAGGGTCAACAAGAAGTTGGTGTTCTGCTAAGAAATCTGCTAGCAGTTTTCCATTCACCGCATAGAGAGGTTCGAAGGTAATCAAACTATGAGAGGATCATGGACCATCGTGCCAATCATCTGGATAGTGTCAGCCGTATCACTAGATACTATAGTGGATTGCTCCTAGAGATTAAGTTCACCTTATGAGGAAGCATGTAGTGTTATAGCTTTTGGATGCAAAGATTAAAGCTAGATGTCTTAATGGGTGGATAATTAGCCTCAATAGGGATTAGACGGCGGCTGACGTAGTAGAGAGCATTTTTCAACCCTTCGTCGTTGTCTTGGGCCAACAAAATAGCAAAGGAGTCATCTAACATAATATTGTAAAGTGTGAGCAGCTTGCTCAGGATAGGGGCTACTAGAACCCACATTGACATCAGGTAATGCTTGATGCCTTTGAAGGCATGCTCACACTTGTCATCCCACTTAAACTTAGCATCTTTTTTGACAAGTGCTGAGAATGGTTGACATCTTCCTGATAAGTTAGATATAAAGCATCTTAGATATACCAACCACACTTATAATGATCTGAGTTGAGTTAAACTTTTAGGGGGTAGCATTTCTAATACCAACTTGATAATCTCTAGATCGATTTTGAATATCTAGTGTCAGATAACAAACCAAAGGAATGTCCCTGAAGCTACTCTGAATGCAGACTTCTGGGTGTTCATTTTGAGGTTAAACTATCTTAATTGTTTGAAAACTATTCTCAAGTCAAAGAGATGGTCTTTCTTTTCTCTACTTTTGACCACAAGATCATTGACATAACACTAAACTTGATGATGAATGAGTTCATTGAAGATTCAAGTCATAGCCAGCTGGTATGTAGCATCAGAATTTTTAACCCTAAAGGCATGACCTTAAAGGAATAGATTCCGATCGGGGTTCTAAAAGTAGTGTATATTTCATCTCTTCATGGGCCATCTTTATTTAGTTATATTCAGATAAGCCATTTATAAAAGAGAAGACTGCATGAGATGAGGCAATGTGTACCATCAGCTTTAACATTGGTAGTGAAAATTAATCTTTTGGACATACCCTATTTAAATCCCTGAAATTGATGCATATGTGAATTTGGCCATTCTTTTTCTTAACTGCGATGACGCTGGCTAACTAGGTATGGTATTTTTCTTCCTAGATGAAAACATCGATCAATTTCTTGACTTGAAAAATGACCTATTATTCTGTCTTGCATCTAGGAGTTTGATAGGGTTAGTAGGTCTACTAGTTTATGGTTTTATGTCAAGAGCCAATCCAGGCATCTCTTCATAACTCCATGCAAAGTAGTTCTTAAACTTAGTCAATAACTAAGTCATTGGTTTCAATTTCATTCAACAAGAAGCGATGTATGTTATGTGGTCTTCTTCAATTCTAAGTCAATTTTCTTGAGATCATCGATGGTTGACTTGATCTCTTCTTTGAACCCTATTGCATCTTTGACTTCAAAATCATTTGGATCATCTGAAGTTTCTAAGCATAGCTCCTCATATGAGTTTATGTGATTTGAAAAAAACTAATTTGATTCTAAATGATTGGTGATGACTATGCAGTAATAGTCATCATCGACTAAATCCACTATACCGAATCTTAGTCCCGGCCTTGATTGAGAGCTTTTGCATTTATTTTTCCATATTCTTTCAAAATAATTTGACTTGTGCTTTGAACAAGAATATGGGATTAACCCTTTCTTTGCTAAATTATGAACACAAGATAAATACCAATCAAAAGGTAATTCTATTAAATCTTTATATGAATCATCCTCAAGTTCTACATCAATTTCATGACTTGAGGATGATGTTCCTAAAGAACCTCTGAGTCTTCACACCTATGGATTACTTAGGGGCTTCCTTGACTACCAACCCTCAACTTTTTGAGAGGAAAGTGGGGTTAGAGCTAAGGTTTCCAACAGATGCCTAACTGTTTCACATATAGACTTGGATACACTTATGCTTTGCTTTGGAGCCTGATCTTCATCGCTATTTGGCTCAAGATTCACCTCCAAGAGAATCTATAGCTGAGAAGAGTGGGTTGGTGTGTTACCCATATAAGGCTCATCCTATGAACTAGATTTTAAGTCTATATGGATAACAAGTCCACTCTTGGTAGCTGGGACATATCTTTTATTGGGTGGCCAATAAAGAGGTTTTTCACCCCTAGGACTGCCACTCAATGGGCCTCTACCTCTGCTTAGTGTCGGTCAGGTCGTCATACCCATATGTTTGAATGGAGTAAAGAACTATGGATGGAATTTAATGTCATACTTCACTTCCTCCTCCAAGTCTATTTTCGCTCCCTTTTATTTTCTTTTTCATTTTCACTTTTCTTTTCTTATTCTTTTTCTATTTATTTTTCTTTTTCTTTTACTTTTTTTTTATTTTTAAACTTTGGCCAATTTCGTAAGAATAGACTTGTTAATTTTGAGGTAGTAAGCGCATCCTCATATGAATTGTAAATAACTTGAGATCTCCTTTGAACAGTAGGATCCCCTCTCATAAACTTCATACACTAATGTAAAGAGGATGGAACTATGTTGTTCTCATGAATGCATAGTCTCCCAAACAAATAAATTTAAAGATGTATCCAGTCTAATGTGAACTTGGCTTCGGTCTTCCAATCATCTATCTCCAAGGGCAACACTATGGAGCCTAAGGATTGTTGACCTCACTTTTGGAGTGTGGATTCAATCTTCCCATCTTAGACTTAGGAGTCTTCTAGACACTAAGACTTCCCTAGTCATAAGACACTTCTAACAATTAGGTAAATAATTAACTTAAGCCTAAAGACTTAGAAGGGTTAACTATATGATTAGGTTATGCCTTATGGGTTAGGATAATCCACCTACACCCAAATCCAATCCATGTTCACCTTCTCAAACCAAACCTCAAGTTCAAAACATCAAATTCAAATCCAAATCCAAACCCAAATTCCAAAACCAAATGATTGAGCCAATGATCAAATCCAAACTTGAAACCCTTCTAAGCCATATGACCTATCCCATGGACTTAGCCAAATCTTAATCCAAATCAATCCAAAATCAATTGATTTTCTCATAATAAATTTATATATTCAATCATCTTCTTAAATATAAATCAAATCTACATTCAAATGATCAAAAGTAAATCAAACTAAATTAAATTAAATCAAAACCCTTCCTAAGCCATAAACATAACCCATGGACTTAGCCAAATATTAATCCAAATCAAGTCAAACTCAATTGATTTTCTCACAAATTAATCATATTTTCAATCATCTTCACAAATTTAAATAAAATATATATTTAACTTATCAAAACTAAATCAAACCAAATCAAAATCAAACCTAAATACATGACCTAACTCCATTGACTTAACCAAATTATTTCATTCCAAAACCCAAATTAAATTGATTTTCTCATGAACCAATCATACATTCAATCATATTCACAAATATAAATGAAATCTACAATCATAAAGCCAAACCAAAATTGACCCAAGTCAAACCCTACTTAACCCTTTTGACTTGAAATGTTCAAATGAACCAAAATCCATTTGAACCCAAAATTGACAATTGAATTTATATATCAATCCCAAATCCATATAATAAACTCAACTAAATCAAAGTCAACCCAAAATCAAACCAACTAAATTGGTCCACTTGACAGGCCAATTTGACCAATTTGAGCCACATTTTCCTACCCAAATTGGATTGAACCAAGCCCATCAAAACCTCCCATCATGATTATTGATCACCAGGTTGATCAATTGTCACAAATTAGGTCAAACCAAGTCAACTTGGTCATTTGACCAAGTCCCCTTAACCCATATGAACCTAAACTAGCCAAATTGCAACCTAAGCCTTGAAACCAATGATTCATACCAAATCAAAATTAATATTTGAATATGACTTGGCCTTCAATTGAGTCAAACCAAACCCAATTGGCCCTCTTGACCCAGTTGACCCAAATTGACCTAAAAGACCAAATTGGGTCAAATCAAAATATAAACCAATTGATTGCAAAATGGCTCAAGTTCATTCCAAATTGATTGTTGAACTTGACCAAAGCCATGATTGGACCCAATTGAACAATTGACCTACATAGCCCAAATTGACCTAAAGATTCAAGTTGGCCTAAACAAAACTAAATCCAAATTAATTGAAACTAAAGCTACAATCATTTTTGGTCAACTAAAACCAAACCCAACCTAATTTTTTGGTCAAATGGTCAACTTAACCCATTTGACCCAAATGAATTCAAATGAGCAAAAATGAAATCTAAGCCAAACTAAACCAAACCAATTGAACCAAAATATCATAAATGATCATATAAACTTGACCTAACCCTTGGTTTGACCTGATTTGACCTAAATGAGTCAAATTGAGCCAAACTAAATCAATTCCAATTGACTTGAAATAACCTCTTTTTGGCTCATTTTAAATCTACCCAAATTAAATCCAATGCTAAATGATCCTTCCACCCTTGGGTCAAGGGCATCACATGAGACAAATCACCCATGTAAGTGGTCAATTCCATTCCATGCCCACTTGGTACTCTCCAAATGGTTCACCTGGACTTGACCAAAGGGTGGTTGGGTGACCATGACCCATGGAGGTGAAATCACCTCACCCTCCCAATTAGGATTTGAAACCCATAGGACACCCATGATTCCTCCTTGGTAGCCACCTCACACCTTGAAACCAAGCCAAGCCAACTCTCCTCCCACACACCCATGATTGAGATGGCGGATGGCCACTAGAAGCCAAACCCAATCCCCATCGATCAAGATGAAGGGGGTATCCACCCCTTTGTTTCGACTCAAATACACACAAAATCATTCCTCAAAGCCTTAGTTGCTCAAGATGAGCTGTTAGATCCATTTCCTAAGCTCTCAAGCTCGTTCATCGATGGAACAATGTCATTCCTGTCTGTCATGAAATAGGACACTCCCATTTTTGACCTAACCTCCTCATTTCTCTATCAAACTCAAATTAACTTTGCATGCACCGAGGTGGGACTTCGATCAAATCCGAGCTCTAAATCATTAGTTTGTGGCCTTTCAAGCAATTGTCGAGGAATTGATCTAATTTTTTCTCAACATGGCTTCGTCTCCACTAGATGAAGCTTTATCAATCTTTTGAGCCATCGGTCTTGAGCTCCGATGAGGTATGCTTCAAAAATTGATCCTTAGGAAAAAATGGGTTGGCACTTTTTGAAGAAAACTTGCATCTCATGTTATCTTGACCATTGGATCCCCTTCGATCGATGTCGTGAAGGTGTGGGATCATTTTGGAGTTGATCCGAGCTCAGGTAAGCTGGGATCAAGTGAGCATTGGCGGACAAACTCCCTTCTCCCTCACTCATGTGATGTTGAATCACACACTGCCCATTCAACGTGATCAGAATGGACTATCGTGATTAGATTCCTAGATCGATCTAATTTAATCTTATTAAGTTGTGGGATTAATCATAGCCATCCGATCTTAGATCGAACGGTAGACGAGAAAGTGCATCCGCATCTGCCGTGTAGACACTGATTCAGATAAGTTTTAATTAGCCAATCTCCGCGACATGGAAAAGTGAGTCGACATGTCGCATTGCCATAAGATTAGGCTTTTATTAGGCTTAATTAATCATTTTTAATGGCTGAAACTTCTAAAAATCATAAAAAATCATAAGGAAATAAAAAAATTCAAATAAGTACTCATTTTAATGGTATTTAATAGGATAATTAATGAAAAATGCTATTAACTAATTTTGAATAGTAATTAATGTTTAATTAAGTTTAATTACAAAATTTATTAGCATAGTTACTTTTTAATTACTTAAGAAATTAATCCCAAATTTTGTGGATTAATTTAATGGGATGACCTCTGCCTCTCATGATTTTTTGGATTGCTCACTTAATTAGGAAAATTGACTAATTAAACCTTAACTTATCTTTTTTAAGTTAATTAATGATTAATTAATCTCATGAACAGTATTAAATTTGTTAATTAAGTTTATCAATTATTGTTCAACAGTAAGTGAACTAAGGAATAGGGTTGAGTCCCCTTTCCCTAAGTTCATTTCACCCTATTTTAAAATGAAATTAATTAAGATTTTACTAATTAATTAAATCACTTAATCAAATTGAAATCATAATCACATCATACCTTAATTAATAAAATCATGGGGTAGATCTTTAGGTGTCTAATAACCTAAAGGAGTTTATTGAAATTATGTTTAGTCCACATGTGTGGAAAATCCATAAGAGTAATAATTTAAGTCTCTTAATCAATTTAACTATTAATCATGAGGCAATTGCGTTAGGCCCCTTTTATTTCCTACGATCATTGCAAGTTTATTTTCTATGCATATCATGTTGGCCCATAATTATTTAGTTAATTACTTTAAAGTCACATAGGTAAGGGTAATTAATTCATCTAATTAAAAGTTCAACTTAATTAACCCATAAAATCAACTTAATTACATTTCCTTAACTTAAATCAAATTTCTAATGTTGGAATGGGTTTAAATCAACATGTAATGATTTCTCTTCTCCTCTTTAAATCAAATCAAATCGAAAACTTAATTAATAAAGATGCTTTGTTTTGCTTTAAATAATCTTATTTGATTTGATAGCCCTTAAGAACTAGTTTGGTTGAATGAATCACATGCTTATATTTGATTGTCCTCTTTCCAATCATGTTAAATTTGGTATGTCATTTGAATTCATGCATCCATCTTTCAAAATCAAGTAAAATAAAATAGATTTCCTTTATGTAAGCTTGCATGTGTTGATTTAATTCAATATATGCATATTATCACTATTAAATCCAAATGTATTTTTCAAAAGCTTATAAATGAATAATAATATGTGTTATGATCTAGTTATATATACATAACAAAAGCATATTTTTATAGCTTAAGTGCATGAATGTTGAGCTCTATTTCCTATATTCATGTGTTAATTTATATAAGATTGAATGGTAATGGGTATATAATCTAGACATCCAGGGACCCCAAGAAGCTCATTTGATTATCTCACTTCCCTAGTTTGTTACTTGGTTGAAGAAATCGAAAAGAAGAGATGTTATATCTGAATTTGTTCTCTATTAAAAAAAAACCTAGAAACCCTAAGCCATAAACTAAAACCTGAACCCTAAATGTAAAACCAAAACCTTAAACCCTAAACCTAAAAACCCTAAACATTAAACCCTAAAACATACAACCCAAAACCCTAAACTCGAAACCCTAAACCCTAAACACTAAAAACCTAAAAACCTAAACCTAAACTAAATAAAACCTAAAAATAAAATAAATAAATAAACCTAAACCTAAATAAAATATAATAAAAAAATAAAAACCTAAACTGAAACCTAAACCTAAACCTAAAACTATAATAAAATAAAAAATCAAAACTAAATAATAGTAAAATAAATAAAAACCTAAACTAAACTAAAAAATAAAATAAACCAATGAATAAAAATACCAAAATAAAATAAAAACAAAACATAAAATAAAATAAAATAACATAAAATATAATAAAACTAAATAAAACCTAAACTAAAAAGAAAAAAAATAAAAAAATAAAACCTAAACCTTACACTAAAAAAAACCTAAACCCAAAATATCAAAATAAATACATAAACCTATACCTAAACCTAAAATAAACTAAACCTAAACTCTAAATAAAATAAATAATTAACTAAAAATAAACCTAAACTAAACTAAAGAAACTAAAAATACCTAAAAAAAATAAAATAAACCTAAAATTAAAAATAAAAATAAAACCTAAACCTATAAAAAAAAATAAAAAATGCAACTAAACAAAATATAAACCTAAACCTAAACCTAAAATAAACAAAAAATAAAATCCTAAACTAAAAAAAATAAACATATAATAAATAAATAAATAAATAAAATAAAATAAAATAAACTAAAATAAATAAAAAAAATAAACTAAATAAATAAATAAACCTAAACCTGGGTTTAGTTTTTTTAAAATAAACCCAACCATAAACTAATCTTCACTGACCCATAACCCACAACATGCAACCTTAAACCCTACTAACCCTAAACTACAACCCACCCTAAACCTACCTAAACCCTAAACTAAACCCTAAACCTAAACCCTAAACCCTAAACCCACCTAAACTAAAATAACCCTAAACCCTAAATCTAAACCCTAAACCCTGTGCTAAACCCTAAACTCTAAACTAACCTAAACTAAAAAAATGACTTAAATACACAAAAACATAAACCTCAGATAAATAAAACCTAAACCAAAATAAACTAAAACCCTAAAATAAATAATTAAATAAATTAAAATAAACCTAAACTTAAACTAAAACTTAAAATTCTAAAATCAAACCTAAAGCTAAAAAAATAAAATAAAACCAAAACCTAAACCTAAAAATAAAATTAAAATTAAATAAACATAAACCTAAAAAAAAACTAAAATAAATAAACCTAGAATAAATAAACTAAACTAAATAAACATAAAATAAACATAAATAAAATAAAATGGGTTAAAAATAAATAAAAACAAACTAAATAAACTAAATAAACCTAAACCTGCTGTAATTTAAACCCTACTACCACCCAGGCCCTTTAGATGTTAAAAACCCACCCAACCCACCTACTACCCTAAACCCTAAACTCTACCAAGTGACCCTATCCACCAAACTCCCACCCTACCTAATCCACCCTCCTCTCTGACCCTAAATAACTCCTAAACCTTCTAAACCTAAAACCCTACCCCAAACTAAACCCTCCTAAACCTCCCCACTCTAAACCATCCCACCCTAAACCAACCACTAAACTCTAAACCTAAAACTAAACCCTAAAACCTAAAACTTAAACCTAAACTAAATTAAACCTAAAATTAAATAGAAAATTGAAACCTAAATAAAATAAAATAAAATAAAATAAACTAAAACCAAACTAAAGAGAATAAAATAAAATAAACTAAAATAAAATAAATTAAAACCTAAACTAAATGAAATATTAAAGTAAACCTAAGAATAAAAAACCTAAATAAAAAAACTAAACCTAAAATAAAAATAAAATAAAAACTAAATAAAAACCTAAACCTAAAAAGTAAACCTTAAAATAATGCTTAAAAATAAATAAAATATAAAACTTAAGCCTAAACCTAAAATAAACTAAACCTAAACTTACATGAACTAAATAATATAAAATTAACTAAAATAAACCTAAACCTAAACTAAAAAAAAATAAAACTTTAAAATTAATCTAAAAATAAACCTAAAAAATAAAATATAAACTACCCTAAGCCAAAAAAATTAAAAATAAAACTTAAGCCTAAAAATATAATAAAAATAAAACTCAACTTAAAAATAAACCTAAACCAAAAGAATAAACTAAAATAAATAAACCTAAAATAAATAAGCTAAAATAAATAAAAATAAAAATAAACCTAAATAAAAATAAAATAAAATAAACTCAAAGAAATAATAAGTAAACTAAATAAACTTAAACCTACAGGTTTACTTAATTTTAAAAAAAAAAATCTTGAAACCTAAATCCTAAACCTTAAACCCTAAACCTCCTAAACCACAACAACCTACAATAAACCCTAAACCCTAAACCTCCTAAACCCTAAACCTAAAAAACCCTAAACCTAAACCAAACCTAAACCTAAATCATAAAACCTACAACCCTAAACCTTAAACTCTAAATTAACCCTAAATTCTAAACCATAAACTAACCCTAAACACTAAGAATGAGCAAAACCTTGATGGTAGGAACATCACCATCAACTAGGCTCAGTCTAGATCTAACGGTGGAGGCGAAGGTAGAGGTGGCGTTTATTATAGTGGTGGTGGGGGATCTGGAGGTGTTGGGGGATGTGGAGGTGATGGTCAGAGCAGTGGTGGTTATGGAGGAGAGAGGAGCGATGAAACTTACAGCCGTGGTGGTGGCGGAGGGAGAGATATGATGGTGGATCGAGTACTGGCGGTGGTTCACGTCGAGAACTAAACCGATGAATGGCCATCGATCACTTATAAAACTATGTCTTTAGCATAAAAACGGTTGTACATATCTAGGATTTTTGATTCGCTCTATAGGTGCTCATTTTTGATCTATGTCGTCACTTATGTCTTAGAAAACATGGGGTTCTAATTGGTTGATGAAATAAAAAAAAAGAAATGTTGAATATTTATTTATTCTCTATTAAGAAAAAAAACTTTAAACCCTAAACTGAAACATAAACCCTAAACTTAAGACCTAAACCCTAAAATTTATACCCTAAACCCTAAACCCTAAACTCTAAACCCTAAAATGTTAAAAACCTAAACCTAAACTAAATAAAACCTAAACATAAAATAAATAAAAAACCTAAACTAAAATAGAATAATAAAGTTAAATAAATTAAAAAGATAATAAAACCTAAACCTAAACCTAAACTTAAAATAAAAAAGAAAATAAAATAAAAAATTAAAACTAAAATAAAATAAAATAAATAAAAACCTAACCTAAACTCTAAAATAAAAAACTAAATAAAATAAAACTAAACTTGAAATAAAAATAAAATAAACATAAACTAAAATAAAATAAAATCCAAATAAAAACCTAAACCTACTAGTTTACTTAATTTAAAAAAAAATTAAAGAAATAAAAACTAAATTTAAAAAAAATCCTTACCCTAAACCCTAAACCCTAAACCTTAAAACCCTAAACCCTAAAACCCTAAACCCTAATCCCTAAACCCAAAACCTAAATCTAAACCTAAATAAATTAAACTAAATAAATTAAAAAAAAAATAAAATAAATAAATAAAATAAAATTCAAAACTAAAAATAAACCTAAAACTTAAAATTAAAATAAAATTAAAATAAAACTAAACTAAAATAAAATAAAATAATACTAAACTAAACTAAAAATAAAATAAACTATGCATAAAACCCAAAAAAATAAAAATTAAATAAATAAAAAAATAAAAATAAACCAAAGATAAATGTCAAAATAAACCTAAAAATAAATAAAAATAAAACTTGAACCATAAACTAAAAACAAACCTAAACCTAAAATAAAGAAGAAAATAAACATAGTCCTAAACCAAAATAAACTAAACTAAAATAAATCCTAAACATAAACCTAACTACCAATCTCTAAACTAAATAAAATAAAATAAACTAAAAAATAAACCTAAACTAAACTAAAACAAAATAAACTAAGAATAAAAAACCTAAATAAAATAAAACTAAACACAAATAAAATAAAATTCAATAAAAACTATATAAAAATCTAAACCTAAAAAAAACCTAAAACTAAATTAAAAAACACTAAACTCAAAATTAAAAAAAAAAACTTAACCTAAAATAAAAATAAAATAAACTAAAATCTATAATAAAATAAATTAAACTAAAATAAATAAAACCTAAACCTAAACCTAAACTAAATAAAATAAAATAAATTAAGAATAAACCAAAACTAAAAAATAAACCTATAATAAAAATAAAAAATAACCAATAAACAAATAAAATAAAAAAACTTAAACCTAAAATTAAAAAAATAAAACTTAATCCTAAAAAATAAAATAAAAATAAAAAAAAATAAAAAAATAAACTAAACTAGACCTAAACCTAAAGAGAATAAATAAAAATAAAATCCTAAAATTTAAATAATAAACTAAACTAAATAAAATAAAAATAAAAAATCAAAATAAAATAAAATATAAAATTAAAATAAATAAAAAATAAATTAAATAAACCTAAACCTACTGGTTTACTTAAAAAACAAAAATAAAAAAAAACCCTATTCTAAACCTAAATTAATCTAAAACCATGAAAAAAACCTAAAACCCTAAACCCTAATCCTTAAAACCTAAACCTAAACCCTAAATCCTAAAGCTAAACCTTAAAGCTTGAAAACCCTAAACCCTAAACCTAAACCATAAAACCCTAAACCTAAAGCTCACTAAACCCTAAACCTAAATCCTAAAACCATAAGAAACACTGTAAACCAGGACCTAAAAATCTAAAAACCTAAACCTAAATGAAATAAAACCTAAAAATAAAAATAAAAAAATCTAAACCTTAATATAATAAAATAAAATAAAAACCTAAGCTAAAACCTAAACCTAAACCTAAACCTAAACCTAAAATAAAATAAATAAATAAAAAAAACAAAAATAAAATAAATAAAACCTAAATTAAACTAAAAATAAAATACCTAAGAGTATAAACTTAAATAAAATAAAATCTAAACGTAAATTAAAATAAAATAAAAAATAAAACTAAAATATATAAAATAAAATAAATAAAGAAACTAAACATAAAAGTAAACCTAAAATAAAACCTAAACCTAAACTAAAATAAAAATAATCCTAAAATGAAAATAAAATTAAAAAAACCTAAACCTAAACTAGAATAAACTAAATTAAAATACAAAGTAAACCTAAACCTAAACCCTAAATTAAAATAAAAGAAATTAAAATAAACTTAAACCTAAATAAATAAAATAAATATAAATAAACTTAAAACCTAAACCTAAAAATAAAATAAAACCTAAACCTAAACATAAAATAAAACTAAAACTAAACCTAAACAAAAAATAAAAATAAACTAAAAAATAAACCTAAACCTAAAGATAAAATAAACTAAAATAAAATACCTAAATTAAAATAAAACCTAGACTAAAATAAATAAACTTAAGATAAATCTAAAATAAAATAAAAAAAATAAACATAAATAAAATAAAAAAAATAAACTAGAATAAATAAAAATAAACTAGATAAACTAGTTAAACAAAAGAAACTCAAAATAAATAACCCTAAACCCTAAACCCTAAACCTTGAACCAAAAGCCCTAAACCCTAAACTAAAACTTGAACACTAAACCTAAAACTTAAACCCAAAACCCTAAACCCTAAAAACTAGCCAAAGCCAAGCCAGCCAAAAGCCAAACCCTAAACTCTAAACCCTCCCTTAAACCCTAAAATACACTAAACCTAAACCCTAAATCTAAACCCAAAAAAAAACACTAAAAGCTAAAACTTAAACCTAAACCTAATTAAAACCTAAAAATTTAAACCAAAATAAAATTAGAAAATAAAATAAAAACATAAAAATAAATAAACCTAAAAAGATAAAATATAAATAAAACTAAAATAAAATAAATAAAGCCTAAACTACAAAATAAATATATAATAAAAAATAAAAAATAAAATAAAATAGAAACTAAATACAAATCTTTAAAATAAAACACCCTAAACTAAAAAAACCTAAACCTAAAAGAAATAAAATAAATAAAATAAAATTAACCTAAACCTAAACTAAAATAAACCAAACTAAACCTAACCTAAACCATCAAATAAATATAAAAATTAAAATAAAATAAACCTAAACCTAAATTAAAAATAAAGCCTAAAAATAAACCTAAAATAAAACCTAAACCTAAACATAATATAAAAAATAAAACCTAAAGCTAATAAATAAAATAAAATAAAACTCAACTAAAACATAAACCTAATCCAAAAAATAAACTCAAAATAAATAACCAAGATAAAAATTAATAAAACTAAATTGAATAAACTAAACTAAAAAAAATAAAAAATAAACATAAATAAAATAAAATAAAATAAAATAAAATAAAATAAAATAAAATAAAATAAATAAAAAATTAACTAATTAAACAAAAGAAGAAATGTCATAAATCAAAATTTGCTCTCTATTAAAGAAACAAAACCCTAAACCATAAACTAATTCTAAACCCTAAACCTAAATCTAAACCCTAAACCCTGACCTAAAAGAAACATAAAATCCTAAACCCCTAAACCCTAAAACTTAACCTTAAACTACATAAACCCAATAAGAAAAAACTTTAAACCCTAAACCCCAAACCCTGAAACCCTAAACCAAACTAACCCAACCCTAAACACTAAAACCTAAAAGCTTAAACTAAATTAATAAACCTCAAAATAAAATATATAAAAAAATCAATAAAATAAAATAATATAAACTAAAACTTAAACTAATAAACCTAAACCTAAACCAAAGAAACTAAAATAAAAAATAAAACTTAACTAAAATAAAGAAATAAAACCTAAACTAAAATAAAATATAAAAAACCTAAATAAAATAAAACTAAACCTAAAATAAAAATAAAATTAACCTAAAATAAAATAAAATAAAATTAAATAACCTAAAATAATAAACTTAAAATAAATAAAAAAAACCTAAACCCTAAACTAAAAAACCTCAACCTAAAATAAAATAAAATAAACCTAAACCTAAACTAAAAAATGAAAATAAACTAAAATAAACTTTAACTAAAAAAAATAAAACCTAAAATAAACCTAAATAAAACCTAAACCTAAACCTAAATAAAATAAAATAAAACCTAAACCTAAAAATAAAAAATAAAACCTAAACCTAAACCTAAAAAATAAACTAAAATAAAAACCTAAATAAAATAAATACTAAAGTAAATAAAAAAAAAAAAAACCTATCAAAATAAAATAAATAAATAAAACTAAACTATTTAATTTAAAAATAAAATAAAAAAATTTAAAATAAAAATAAAAAGCTACACTAAACCTAAACCCTAAAACCATAAACCCTAAATTAATCCCTAACCCCAAACCCTAAAACATACAACCCTAAAATAAACCCTAAATACCCCATATTAAACCCTAAACCCTAAACACTAAACCCTAATCTCTAAACCCTAAATCCTAAACAAAACTAAATCTAAACTAAATAAAACCTAAAGAAATTAAATAAAAACTTAAACCTAAATAAAATAAAATAAAATAAAAAAAACCTAAAAATAAAAAACTAAACTAAATAATATAAAAATAAAACTAAACTAAAATAAAATAAATAAAATAAAACCCAAATAAAATCAAAACTAAACATAAAATAAAAATAAAATTAACCTAAAATTAAATAAAACAAAAACTAAATAAAACTTAATCCTAAAATAAATGTAAAAAATTTACCTAAACCCTAAACTAAAAAAAACCTAAACCTAAAATAAAGAAAAAAAATGGACCTAATCCGAAACTTAAATAAACTAAATTAAAATAAATAAAACATAAACCTAAACCCAAACTAGATTAAACCTAAACCCTAAACTAAATAAAATAAAATAAACTTAAAATAAACCTAACCTAAATATAAAATAAAAAAATAAACCTAAAATGAAACCTAAACCTCATACAAAATAAAACCTAAGCGTAAACCTAAAATAAAAAAATAAACCTAAACCTAAAATATAAAATAAAAAATAAAAAAAATAAAAAAAAAAAAATAAAAAACCTAAACTAAACTAAAAAATAAACTAAATTAAAACCTAAACTAAAATAAATAAATTAAACTAAATAAAATAAAAATAACTTAAATAAAATAAAATAAAATAAATAAACTAAAACCTCTGGGTTTTATTTTTTTAAAAAAGAATACTAAACCCTAAACCTTAAACCCTATACCCTAAGCCCTAAACCATAAAACTCACTCTAAACCCAAAACCCCTAAACCCCAAATGAACTCTAAAGCTACAACCCTAAACCATAAACCCTAAACCTATAACCCTAAACCCTAAACCCTAAACCCTAAACCCTAAACCCTAACCCTAAACCTAAACCCTAAAAGCATAAACCCTAAAATCGTAAACCCTAAACCTTAAACGCTAAACCTCAAATACTAGACCTAAACCTAAAGTAACTACAAAAATTAAAAAATAAACCTAAACCATAAAACCAAATAAACCTAAACCTAAAGCCTAAGAATGGGCAAAACCTTGAAGGCATGAACATCACCATCAACCAGCCTCAGTCCAGATCTTGCGGTGGAGGCAGAGGTAGTGGTTATCGCAGAGGTGGTGGGGGATTTAGAGGTGCTGGTGGATATGGAGGTGGTGGTCGGAGCAGTGGTGGTCATGGAGGCGGGAGGAGTGACGGAGGTTACATTGTGGTGGTGGCAGAGTGAGAGAACGGGGATATGATGGTGGATCCTACTATTGGAGAGGCCAGGGTGGTTTTGACGAGAACTGGAGAAACTAAAGAACGGCTGATCCGATCTGCTACTTATGGAACCGTGTCTTTATACTAGAGATAGTTCTAGTTATCTAGGGTTTTTGATTTTCTTTATGCATGCTCAATTTTTATCTATGTCATCACTTATGCCTTAGAAAACTTGGGGTGTTACTTGGTTGATGAAATCAGAAAGAAGAAATGTTGAATTTGAATTTGTTTGACATTAAAAAAAACCAAAAACCCTAAACCCTAAACTAAAACCTAAATCCTAAACCTAAAAGCTAAACCCCTAAACCCTAAACCCTAAACCCTAAACCCTAAAACCTAAACCCTAAACCCCAAATAAATCCTAAAAACTAACTATAAACCCTAAACCTAAACCTAATAATAAACCTAATCACCTAAACTAAATAAAATAAAATAAACTAAAATAAATAAACCTAAAACTAAAAAATAAAATAAAATAAAAAAACCTAAAAAAAAATAAAATAAATACATAAACCTAAACCTAAAGATAAAAAATAAATCCTAAACTTAAAAATAAACCATAACCTAAAAATAAAATAAAAATAAAACTCAACTAAAAAATAAACCTTAACCTAAACCTAAACCTAAAAAATAAAATAAAATAAAAACCTAACTAAAAAAAATAAAAATAAAAAATAAACATAAATTAAATTTAAATTAAAAATTAACTAAATAAACCTAAACTTATAGGTTTACTTAATTTTTTTTAAAAAAAACCCTAAACTTTAAGCTAACCCTAAACCTTAAAGCCTAAACATTAAACTCTAAACTCTAAACCCTAAAACCCTAAATCCTAAACCCTAAAACCAAAAAAACCTAATAAATAAAACCTAAAATAAAATATATAAAAAAACCTAAACCTAAATAAAATAAATAAATAAAACAAAACAAAAACCTAAACTAAAACTAAAGTCTAAACCTAAAAAAAAATAAACTAAGAAAAATAAATAAAATAAAATAAATAAAAACCTAAACTAAACTAAAAAATAAAATAAACCTAATAATAAACAACCTAAATAAAATAAAAACTAAATGTAAAATAAGAATAAAATAAAATAAAAACTAAATAAAATCCTAAACCTAAACAATAAACCTAAAAATAAAACCTAACAATAAAAAAAATCTAAACCCAAAACTAAACCAAAATAAAGAAAATAAACATAAACATAAACTAAAATAAAGTAAACTAAAAAATAAAACCTAAAAGTAAAGTAAACCTAAACATAAGCCTAAACTAAATAAAATAAAATAAACTTAAAATAAACCTAAACCTAAATTAAAAATAAAACATAAAAATAAACCTAAAATAAAAACTAAAACCTAAACCTAAAAAAATAAAATAAAAACCTAAACCTAAACCTAAAAATAAAAAATAAAACCTAAACATAATCCCTAAACCCTAAACCCTAAACTCAAAAAACCCTATACCCTAAACCCTCCCTAAACCTCTGTACAAACTAAACCCCCAAACCCTAATCACTAAAGCCTGCACACTAAACCATAAATCTAAACCAAACCCTAAACCCAAAAATTAAATAAATAAAAGCTAAATTAAACTAAAAAAAGAAAATAAACCTAAACATAAAAAACTTAAATAAAATAAAAAAATAAACCCAAAATAAAATAAACTAAAAATAAATAAAAACTTAAGCCTAACAAACAAACCTAAAAATAAACCTAAACTAAACTCAAAACTAAACTTAAAATAAACAAAGTAAAATAAACATAAACCTAAACTAAAATAAACTAAATAAAAAATAAACCTAAACCCTAAACCCTCCACCTACCCTAAACCTTAAACCTTAAATCTTAAACCTTAAACCCTATGTTCTAAAACCTATAAACCTAAACCCTAAACCCTAAACTCGAAATGCTAAAGTCTAAACCCCAAACTTTAAACCCAAAATCTAAACATAAACTAAATCCATAAATAAAATAAATAAAACTTAAACCTAAATAAAATAATAAAAAATAAAATTTAAAATCTAAACTATAAAATAAACCTAAACCTAAACCTAAAATAACCTAACTAAAAATAAAAATTTAAAAACTAAAATAAAATACAAAAAACCTAAACTAAAATAAAAATAAAAAATAAATAAATAAAATAAAATGGAAATTAAATAAAAACCTAAACCAAAATAATAAACTTAAAAATAAAACCTAAATCAAAACAAAAAAAAACCTAAACCTAAAATAATAATAAAATAAACCTAAACCTAAATTAAAATAAACTAAACTAAAATAAATAAAACCTAAACCTAAAATAAAATAAAATAAACCTAAACCTAAACCTAAACTAAATAAAATTAAATAAACTAAAAATAAAACCTAAAAATAAATCTAAAATAAAAACCTAAATCCTAAACCTAAAAAAAGTAAAATAAAAACTTAAACCTAAACCTAAATATAAAAAATAAAACCTAAACCTAAAAAATAAAATAAAAATAAAACTAAAATAAAAAAACATAAACCTAAACTTAAACCTCATAAATAAACTAAAATAAAAAACCTAAACTAAAAAAAAATACACATAAAAAATAAACTAATCAAAATAAAAATACAAAATAAACCTAAATAAAATTATAAAATAAACTAAATAAACCTAAATCTATTAGTTTCTTTAATTTTAAAAAAATCCCCTAGACCCTAAACCCTAAACCTCAAACACTAAATCCTAAATCACAAAATGTAAACCCTAAAACTAACTCTAAACCCTAAACCAAAAACCTAGAACCCAAAACCCTTAACCCTAAATCTTAAACCCTAAGCCCTAAACCCTAAACTAAACCTAAACTGTGACCCTAATCCTAATCCTAAACTCTAACCTAACCCTAAACCTAAACCCTAAACCTAAACCCTAAACCCTAAACCTTAAACCTAAACCTAAACTAACCCACCACTAAAACTCTGTCCTACTAAAATAACCTAAACCTCCCAAAACCCTAAAAGATTAAACACTCAACTTAAAACAATAACCTAAACCTCTAAACCCTAAACCCTAAACCAATTAACCATATACTCTACTACCCTAAACCCTAAACTAAAAGAAAATAAAATAAAATCCTAAACTAAAACCCAAACCTAAACCTAAAATTAAAAATAAAATAAAATAAAAAAAAACTAAAATAAAATAAAAAAGATAAAAACCTAAAATAAACTAAAAATAAAATAGACCTAAAAATAAAAAAAAATAAAAAAAAATTAAACATAAAATAAAATAAAATAAAAACTAAATAAAAACCTAAACCTCAAGAAAAATGAAAAAATAAACCTAAAAATAACTAAAAATAAAACTTAAACCCTAAATTTCAAAAAAAAAAAAACAAAACCTAAAATAAATAAAATAAAATAAACCTAGTCCTAAACTAACATAGACTAAACTAAAATAAATAAAACCTAAACCTAAACCTAAACTAAACTAAACCTAAAACCTAAAACCTAAACTAAATAAAATAAAATAAACTAAAAATAAACTTAAACTAAACTAAAAAACAAAATAAACCTAAGACTAAAAAACCTAAATAAAATAAAAACTAAACCTAAAATAAAAATAAAATAAACCTAAAATAAAAATTAAATAAAAACCTAAACCTAAAAAAACATAAAAATTAAACCTAAAAATGAATAAAAAATAAAACTTAAACCTTAAACTAAAGAAAAAACATAAACCTAAAATAAAAAGAGAATAAACCAAAACCTAAATTAAAATAAACTAAAGTAAAATAAAAAAACCTAAAATAAAAACCTAAAACATAAACCTAAAAAAATAAAAAAACAACTTAAACTTAAAAATAAAATAAAAAATAAAACCTAATCTAAAAAAATAAATAAAAATAAAACCAAACTAAAAAAATATAAACCTAAACCTAAACCTAAACCTAAAAAATAAAATAAAATAAAAACTTAAACAAAAATAAATAAACCTTAAAAAATAAATTAAACTAAATAAAAATAAAAATAAACCTAAATCAAACTAAAAAATAAACTAAACTAAAATAAATTAAAAATAAACTAAATCAACCCAAACCTACTAGTTTACTTAATTTTAAAAAAAATAAAAAAATTAAATCAAATAAAAAAACCCTAATCCTAAACTCTAAACCCTAAAACTATCCCTAAATCCTAAACTATAAACCCTAAGCCTACAACCCTAAACCTTAGACCCTAAACCCTAAAAACATTAACCTTAAAAACTTAAACCCTAATCCCTAAACTTTAAAGCCTAAACATTAAAAACTAAAACTCCTTAAACCCTAAACCCAAACTAACCCTAAACCCTAAACCCTAAACCTTAAATCCTAAAAACCCTAAACCCTAAACCCTAAACCCTAATACTAAACCTTAAACCCTAAAACCTAAAAATAAACCTAAAACCTAAACCAACAAAATAAATCAAAAACATAAACCTAAACATAAAATAGAAAATAAAAGCTAAACCTAAACCTAATCCAAAAAATTAACTAAAATAAAATAACTAAACTAAAATAAAAACTTAAACTAAATTAAATAAATCTAAAATAAATAACTAAACTAAATAAAAATAAAAGATAAACATAAATAAAAATAAAATAAACTAAAATAAATAAATAATAAAATTAATTAATTAATTAAATAAAAGAAGAAATGTTGTAAATCTGATTTTATTCTCTGTTAAAAAAACTAAGAACCCAAAACCATAAACTAAAACCTCAAACCTGAACTTAGAACTTAAACAATAAATCCAAAACCCTATACCCTAAAAACCTAAACTAAACACTAAGCCCTAAACCCTAAACAATAAGCCCTAAAACCCTAAGCCCTAAACCCTAACCCCTTAAACCTAAAACCTAAACCCTAAACCCTAAACCAAAAAGAAACCCTAATCCCTAAACTCTAAACCCTAAACCTTAAAGCTTAATCCCTAAACCCTAAACTAACCCTAAAAACCTAAAAAAATAAAACTAAACTAATTAAAACCCAAAAATAAAAGAAAAAAAAATTTAAACCAAAATGAAATAAGAAAAAAATAATAAACTAAGATAAAAAATAAAATCCTAAACTTAATCCATAAACCAAAATAAAATAAAAATAAACTCAATAAAATAAAACTTAAACCTAAATAAATAAAATAAAATAAAAACCTAACTAAAAAATAAAATAAAAATAAACATAAATTTAAATTAAAAAATAAATAAACTAAAATATGGGTTTGAATTTTTTAAAAAAAACCAGCTTTTAAACAAACCTAAGCCACAAAACTAGGCATTAAACTCTGACTCTAACTAAACCCTAAACCACAAAAAAAACCAAACCTAAAGCTAAAAAAAAAAAAATAAATATAAAACTAAACCTAAATAAAATAAAATAAAATAAACAAAACCTAAACTAAAATAAAGTCTAAACCTAAAATAAACTAAAATAAATAAAATAAAATAAAATAAAACCTAAACTAAACTAAAATAAAATAAACCTATAATAAAAAATAATAAAACTAAATGTAAAATAAAATAAAATAAATAAAACTAAATAATCCTAAACTCAATACCTAAAATAAACCAATAAAAATCTAAACCCAAACTAAAGAAAACTATAAAGAATAAAAAAACATAAACTAAAATAAAGTAAAATTAAAGTAAACCTAAATGACTAGTAAAAAATGAACTAATAAATAAAATAAACTAAATATAAAATTTAAACCTAAAATAAATAAACTAACTAAACCTAAATAAAATAAAACCTAAACTAAAAATAAATACCTAACATATCACTCCCTACCTACTCAACCTACCCTCCCTAATCTGTCTACCTTACTACCCTAGCCACTGATCCCAAAACCTAAACTCCCAGACTAGCTCATTAAATAAATAAAGCTAATAAAATAAGAAACTAGACAAAGCTTATAATAAAAGAGAATAAACCAAATATAACTAGGCTAATAAACAAAAAAATGACTACCCTGGGCTCAAAACTAGGCTTAAATAAAAATAACATAAACCTGACTAAAACTATAAAATAAATAAACCCTAAACCCTCCTTGCCTCCTACTAGCTAAAAGATCTTGGGCATAATACTGAATAGACACACTGACCCTGGGCCCAGGATATCTGAGTCAGGCCCCACTTTTGGGCCCTATCTCTAAACTGACCTGGTTTTCCTAAACCTAAAATAATATAAACACCTAAATAAATTAAAATAAATCTATATAACATTAAACCTAGGCTAAACCTCTTCTAAAAATAAAATTTAAAACTAAACTAAATAAAATACACAAAGAAACCTAAACTAAAATAAAAAATAAAATAAATAAATAAAATAAAATGGAATTAAATAAACCTAAAAATAATAAAAAAAATAAAACCTAAAATCAAAACAAAAAAAAAACCTAAAACCTAAAATATAATAAAATAAACTAAACCTTAAATAAAACTAAATAAAATAATAAAAAATATAAAATAAAATAAACCTAAACCTAAACTAAATAAAATTAAATAAACTAAAATAAAACCTAAAAAAAATAAATAAATAAAAAAAATCCTAAAAAAAATAAACCTACTAAATATAAAATAAACCTAAACCTAAAAATAAAATAAAATAAACTAAAATAAAAAACATAAACCTAAACTAAATAAATAAACTAAAATAAAAACTAAAAAAAATATAAAATATAAGAAATAAATAAAAGAATAAAATAAATAAATTATAAAAATAAAACTAAATGAGCTAATTGGTTTCTTTAAAAATCCCTGGAACCACCTCAAACTCTATCCTAAATATGTGTGACTACTAACTCTGCTATGAAACTGGGACCACCCTAATCTTAAAACTACTAAATAAGGCTGTCCCTGATCCTTGATCCCTACTCTATTTCCTGGCCTCCTAACCTAGGCCTGAGCCCTACCCTCACCTAACAAACAGCCACTGCAAAAGGCTGTGCATCACCAAACCCTGAGCCCTTAGCCACAAAGTTATGGGCTCAGACAAAACAATGACTACTAGACCTGGGCTTGACTGGGCCAGGCCCTATTGACCTAAGCCCTAAAACCTACACTGAGCTAAGATAAAGATAAATAATCCTAGGCTAAAACCCTGAGCTAAATTAAAATAAATAAATAAAAAAAAACTAATAAAAAGATAAAAAGATAAACTAAGAAATATAGACCTAAAATAAAAAAATAAAAAAATTAACATAAAAAAATAATAAAAACTAAAATAAACCTAAACCTCAAAATGAAAAAAATAAACCTAAAATAACTAAAATAAAACTTACCTATTTTAAAAAAACCTAAAATAAATAAAATAATAAACTTCCTAAAACATAAACTAAAATAAATAATAAACTACTAAATAAACTAACCTAGATAAAACCTAAACCAATAATAAAATACTAAAATAAACTTAAACTACTCAAGATAAAATTAAAACTAAAATAAAATAAAAACTAAATAAAATAATAAATAAAATAAATTAAATAAAACCTAAACTAAAAAAAACATAATTAAACCTAAAATGAATAAAATAAAACTTAAAAAACTAAAACATAAACCTAAAATAAAGAATAAACCAATAAATTAAAATAAATAAAAGTAAAATAAAAAAACCTATAAAACCTAAAACATAAACCTAAAAAATAAAAAAAACAACAAACTTAAAATAAAATAAAATAAAACTAATCTAAAAAATAAATAAAATAAAACCAAACTAAAAAAAAATATAAACTAAACCTAAATAAACTAAAAATAAAATAAATAAAACTTAAAAATAAATAAAATAAAAAAATTAAATTAAAATAAAAAATAAATAAATCAGACTAAAAAAAATAAACTAAAATAAATTAAAATAAACTAAATCCCAACTGGTTTGATTTTAAATAAAAAAAATTATCAAATAAAACCACTAATCTGGCTCTACCCACTACTGTCACTAATCCTAACTTACTAAGCCTACCCTACCTTGGACCCTGAGCCCTAAATGGCATTAAGCCTAATCACCACTTTAAAGCTAACATTACTAACCTTATAACACCATACTACCAGATAAACCCTAGGCCCTGACCTACCCTTCTAGGCTTACCCAAACCAAAAATACACAACTGACCCGACAATAAATCACATACCTACATAAATAAATAAAAAGCTACTGATCCAAATTAACTAAAATAAATAACTAAACTAAAATAAAACTTAAACTAAATTAAATAAATCTAAGATAAATAGCTACTAAATAAAAATAAAAGATAAACATAAATAAAATAAAAATAAACTAAAATAAATAAATAATAAAATTCATTAATTAATTAAATAGAAGAATGTTGTAAATCTTTTGTTCTCTCTCGTTAAAAAAACTAAGACCCAAAACCATAAACTAAAGACTCAAGAGACTTAACTTAACTGATAAATATAAAACTAAATAAACCTAAAACCAAAACATGAAGCTAAATACAAAACCACAAACTAAGTAAAACTAAAACTGAATAAACCAAAGAAACTGATCCTAAACTCTAACCCTAACCAAATCCTACTAAACTAAAACCACAAAATAAACTAAATTAATTAAACCAAAATAAAGAAAAAAAATAAATAAAGATGAATAAGAAAAAAAAATAAAACATAAATTAAACCCTAAAAACCTAAACCTAAAAATAAAATAAATAATAAAACTTAACTAATATAATAAATAAAACCTAAACTAAACTAAAAATAAAAAACCTAAATAAATATAAATAAAACCTAAAATAAAATAAAATTAACTAAAATAAAATAAAATAAACTTAATAAAATCTAAAACATAAATAATAAATCTAAAAAGCTAAAATTAATAAATAATAAACCTAAACCCAAACTAAGAAAAAAATGAAAATAAAATAAAATAAAACTAAAAAACTATAATAAATAAAACTAAAACCTAAAATCTAAACCTAAACTAAAAAATAAGATAATCTAAAATAAACTTAAACTAAAATAAAAAAACTAAAAATAAACCTCAAATAAAAACCTAAACCCAAGAAAATAAAATAAAACCTCTAAACATAAAAATAAAAATAAAACCTAAACTTAAAATATAAAATAAAACTAAACTAAAAATAAACTAAACCTAAAACCTAAAATAAAATGGGATAAAAAACCTAAACTAAATAAATGAACATAAAATAAATAAAATAAATAAAATAAAAATAAAAAGAAACCTAAATCAAAATAAAAGATAAACAAAATAAACATAAACCTACAAGTTTAATTAATTTAAAAATATTTAAAAATGAGAAAATTTAAAAAATTTAAAAAAATAAAAAAACTTAATCCTAAACCCTAAACCCTAAAACCCTAAACCCTAAATCCTTAACCCTAAACCTAAACCCTAAAACATATAACCCTAAAGCATAAACTTTAAATCCCAACCATAACCCTAAACCCTAAAATCTAAACCCTGTCTCTACCCTAAAACCCTAAACCACAAACCTCTACTAAAACTAATAAAATAAAAAAATGATTGTAATATAAAACCTAAACCTAATTAAAAAAAAAATAAAAAACATAAACTAAAACTAAACCTAAACCTAAATGTAAAAAAAATAAAATAATATATAAAATAAAAAACTAAACTAAAATATAAATAAATAAAAACTTAAATTAAACTAAAGAATAATATAAACCTAAAAATAAAAAACCAAAATAAAATAAAAACTAAACATAAAATAAAAATAAATAAACATAAAATAAAATAAAATAAAATAAAAATTTAACAAATACCTAAACCTAAAAATAAATTGAAAAATATTACCTAAAATTAAAAAAATTAAAAATAAAATTTAAACCCTAAACTAAAAAAAAGTTCAACATAAAATAAAGAAAATAAAATAAACCTAATCCTAAACTAAAATAAATAAAACCTAAACCTAAACCTAAACTAAACTAAACTAAACTAAATTAAATAAAATAAAATAAATTAAAAATTAGTGTAAACCTAAACTAAAAAACAAAACCTAAAAATAAACCTACCATGAAAAACTAAAACCTAAACCTAAGAAAATAAAATGAAAACCTAAATGTAAACCTAAAATAAAAAATAAAACCAAAACCTAAAAACAAAATTAAAACTAAACAAAATAAAATAAACTAAACTACAAAAAATTAACTAAAATAAAATTGTAGCTAAAATAAATAAATAAACTAAATAAAATAAAAAAAAAAAAATAAAATAAAAAATAATATAAAATAAATTTTAAAATAAACTTAAACCTGGGTTTGCTTAATTAATAAAAGAACACTAAATAAACCCTACCACATGCCCTACCCTAAATCAACTACCTAAACCTAACTAAACCTACTACCCCCTAAACCTAACCCCAAACCTAAACAAAAATACACTAACCATGACCTAAACCACAAGCATATCCTACCTCTCTAAATGTTAAATCCTAACTCTAAAATAAACCTCAAACTACTAAACCTAGTAACTAAAAGATTAAAAATAAACCTAAACCCTAATAAATAAACCTAAAGAAACCCTAATAATGGGCAAAACCTTGATGGAGCATCACTATCAACCCTGGGTCTTGACAATGGAGGTGATAGTTATCATAATGGTGGTGGGGGATTTAGAGGTGCTGGTGGATATGTAGGTGGTGGTCGGAGAAGTGGTGGTTATGGAGGCGGGAGGATCGACGGAGGTTACAACCATAGTGGTGGCCGAGGGAGAGATCGGGGATATGATGGTGTATCTATCTGAGAAGGGTGGTTCGGTTGGAGGCTGGATAAACTAAAGAATGGCCATCCAATGCACTTATGGAACTATGTCTTCATAGTAGAAATGGTTCTAGTTATCCAAGGTTACTGATTTGCTCTATGCGTGCTCATTTTTTATCTATGTCATCACATGTGTCTTAGAAAACATTTTGTGTTACTTGGTCGATGAAATTGAAAAGAAGAAATGTTGAATGTGAATTTATTCTTCGTTTAATATATATATATATATATATATATATATATATATATATATATATATATATATATATGAAAAATCTTAAACCTTAAACTAAAACTCGAACCCTAAACCTCAAACTTAAATCATAAACCCTAAATCCTAAAAATTCTAAACCCTTAACCCTAAACCCTAAATTAACCCTAAACCCTGAACCTAAAATAAAATAAAACTAAACCTACCTAAACTAAATAAAAGAAAATAAACTAAAATAAACCTAAACTAAACCAAATTAAACCTAAAATAAACTTAAAATAAAAAACCTAAAACCTAAACCTAAAATAAAATAAAAAAAAAAAACATAAAAAAATAAAAAATAAAACCTAAACCTAAAAAATAAAATACAAAATACTCATAAAATGAAGGCTAAAAAATAAATGAAATAAAAATAAATTAAATAAATAAATAAATAAAATATAAAATAACCTAAACCTGGTTTGAATTTTTAAAATAAACTTTAAGCCCTAAGCTAACCCTAAACCCTCAAACCTAAACTCTACTAAACTAAACCCCCAAAGAAAAAACCATAAACTCTACCCTACCCAACCCAAACCTAAAAACTAAACTAAACTAAAAACAAAATATAAGAAACCTAAACCTAAATAAAATAAAAAAAAAATAATAAATAAAAAAAAACGAATGTGATCTCAACCTAAAATAAAATAAAATAAACAAATTAAAATAATAAAACAATAAAAAAAATAAAATGAACCTAAAGTAAATAACATAAATAAAATAAAAATTAAAGAAAACAAAATAAAATTAACCTAAAATAAAATAAAATAAAAACCTAAACATAAAAAATAAACCTAAAAATAAAACCTAAAAATAAATAAAAAATGAAACCTAAACACCTAAAACATAAAATAAAAAAAAAATCTAAACTTAAAATAAAAATAAAATAAACAAAATAAAATAAACCTAAAATTAAACTAAAATAAACTAAACTAAAAATAAATGAAACCTAAACCTAAACATAAAATAAACTAAACATAAACCTAAACCTAAACTAAAAAAAATTAAATAAACTAGAAATAAACCTAAACTTAAACTAAAGAATAAAACCTAAAAATAAACCTAAAATAAAAATTTAAAACCTAAACCTAAAAGAATAAAATGAAAACCTACACCTAAACAAAAGATTAAAAAATAAAACACCTAAAATATAAAAAAATAAAATAATGTGAGACACTAGGAGAATTGGGTAATATTAAAATTTTCAAAACTTAAATTTTAATTTTTAAATAGAAAATTAGATTTTGATTTTATAATGATAAGATATAATTCTAAATGCAGCAAAATAAAATACAATAAAGTAAATAGACAAGAGGCACGATTTTATGTGGTTGAAACCCAAAACCGACCTAGTCCAGCCACCCTAGCTAGGAATCCACTAAATGAAAAATGGTTTACAAAAGTACTCTCTCTATAGTACAACCCCAATAATATGTACTCCTACAAAGGCAGTACAACCCCAAAATAAATTTTACAACACAAAAAATACAAAATAATAAATTTTGATAAAGTAAATCTCTCACAAATATACCAAGCAATCAAATTTAAAGTGATCTCACAACTTATAAATGATCACTTTACAACTTAAAAAATTTGGCAAGGCAAAATGCTCACTTAATAAAATAAATATCTCAAAGTGATCTTACTAGGATGTTTATGTTATTATAATTTGTAGAATAATACAAAATGATTTCAAAATAAATTCACAATATTCTTTTCATAATAAAATAAATTTCAGCAAGGAGTAATTTATTTTAACCAAAAAAATTCTTTCAATTAATGCTAATGATCACAAAATAAAAAATAAGTATATGATAGATCTATGTTGGCTAGTAAGCTTTCAATTAAAAGAGATCTAGCAAATATGAAAATAATTTCAGCACAATAATTTATTTTGAAATGCTTAAAATATACTTCTAAAATAGATCTAAGAATAAATGATCTTTCAAAATAAGACCAAGAAGAAATATTTCAAGAAACCAAAAGAAATTTGTAGGAAGCTAAAAATTTCAGCAAGTTGAAATAGGTCCTACAAATTATCACAAGAGTTTTTCACCAAAAAAATGATTGAGAAACTTTGATGTGAAAACCAATGTTCAAAGACTAATCCACCAAAAAATATAAATTAGAAAGAAGAAATAGATGGTGAAAATAGCATGAACAACTAAGAAGTATTAAGATCAATAAAACAAACTCAAGTAATTTAAAAAGGCTTGCTTCGTTGAAGATGTTGAAGCTTCCAAACCCAGGATTTGATCTTGCAATATTTGGAGAACACTTGGAAGTAACATTTAAGAGATTTTCTCTTAGATTTGTTTGAGAGATTTTGAATTTTGAATGAGGGATGCTTTCATGAAGAGAATGAGGGCTATTTATAGGCAAGAAGGTCATTTAAAAAATTATTTCAAAGAAATATATTATACAAACCTCATGCTATCATGTGATAATTTAATATTCAATAAAAATATAATTTATATTAAACAAATATTAAATTTAGCAGCAAAAATTCGGCTATTCACATGGGAAAGTCAAAAGTAATCAAATGTAGCTCTTAATATATTCAAAGCATGTAGCATGCATCCATTATTAAAAAAAATCGGTAATGTTTAAAAATCATAATAAATTCAATTTTAATGCAAAGTGGGTCATGTAACCACTTATTTTAAAGGAAAAAATCCAAGGAATCCGATGGAGATAAAATCAGATATGAATTCATGGATTAAATAATGACTTTGGCTAAAATACAAAATTTTATATATTTTTGTTAATTTTGACATGTGACATTTAAAAATTATGATATAATTTATATATAATCATAAATATGTTAGTTATCTTATAACCAGAAAATTAAATTAAAGTACCTAATTATATTAAGTAAATAAAATAATTATACTTAATAGTTATGATCATTTATTACTTTGACAATTTTATTGCTATGTAGAAAAAACATTTAATTGAATGTTAATTAAATAAAGATTTATATAAATTAACCTCATTAAAATAGTGTGTTACGTTGTGAGCAAATTGATTCATGCCAAAGAACTCATATGAATAGTCATATAACCTAAAATCATGAGCTTCACATTATCCCTTTCATTCTTTTATTCTTGCAATTTCTTCTAACAATTTGTGAGATGTATTGGATATGTAATTAGCAATTGATATATCTGAAACACATAGAAATATTCATTAGAACATCCAAGCATTTGCTTGTTATCATCAAAATTAATCAAATTGAACATGAGGCTAATTAAGCCAACAAATAAAACTCAACTATAAAATAAACCTAAACCTAAAAGTAAACCTAAAAAATAAACTAAAATAAAAAACCTAAACTAAAATAAATAAACCTAAAATAAATGAATTAAACTAAATAAAAAAATAAACTAAAATAAAAATAAAAAATAAAATAAACAAAAATATATAAAAAATAAACTAAATAAACCTAAACATACTGGTTTACTTCATTAAAAAAAACCATAAACCCTTAATCCTAAACCCTAACCCTAAATCCTAAACCCCTCTGATCTCCTAAACCCTAAACTAAACCTAGCAACCTTAAAGCACCTAAACCCTAAACCCTAAACCTCCTAAACCTACACCATAACTGAGCCTCTTATACCCATGCCTACTCCTAAACCTATCTAAACCACAAACCACTCAAAAAAGCCTGACACTGAGCCACCCTGCTAAGGATACCCTCCTGAGCCTAAACCTAAACCCTAAACCCAAACTCTACCAACTAAACTCTAAACCATAAACCCTTCACCTAACCCTAAAACCTCGGCCTCAGCCAAGTAAATAAATTAATTAAAATAAACCCTAAACCCCTAATCAACCTAAACCTAAACCTAAAGGGAAGAACCTTCGAGAGGAGCATCCCCCAGAGTCTAGATCTAGTGGTGGTGGAGGCAAAGGCGGCGGTTATTGTAGTGGTGGTTTAGGATTTGGAGGTGCTAGTAGATATGGAGGTGGTGGTCAGAGGAGTGGTGGTTATGGAGGTGGGAGGAGCGATGGAAGTTACAACCATGGTGGTGTCGGAGGGAGAGATCGGGGATATGATGGTGGATAAACCTAAACCTAAACTAAAATAAACTAAACTAAAATAAATAAAACCTAAACCTAAAATAAACTAAACCAAAACTTAAACCTAAACTAAATAAAATAAAATAAACTAAAAATAAACCTAAAGTTAAAGTAAAAAATAAAAACTAAAAATAAACCTAAAATAAAAACCAATAACCTCAACTTAAAAAAATAAACTAAAAACCTAAACCTAAAAAAAAATCATAAATCCTAAACCTCAAAAATAAAATAAAAATAAAACTAAACTATAAAGTAAACCTAAACCTAAAAAATAAACTAAATAAAAAATCTAAAGTAAAATAATAAAATAAACTAAACTAAATAAAACTAATTGAACTAAATATAAATATAAAATAAAATAAACTAAAATAAATAAGAAATAAACTTAATAAAAGAAATCTAAACTAGGTTTACTTAATTTAAGAGAAAGTTAAAATAAATAAATAAAACCTAAACCCTAAATTCAAAACCCTACTATAAACACACAAACCCTAGGCTGGGCACTGACCTACCAATGGTGATCCTAAACCCCAAACCCTAAACCCTAAACCTACTAACCCCACAAACCCTACACAAGACCTAAAGCTGAAACACTAAACCCTAAAACCACAACCACCCTAAACCCTAACCCTAAACCCTAAACCCTAAACTGAGCCCACAAGCCACAACCTGTGAACACCAAACTAAACCCTAAATCTAAACCTAAAGAAAGTAAATAAATACAAAAATAATCTTAAACCCTAAAACTTAATAAACCTAAACCTAAATTAAAACCCTAATAATGGGAAGAACCTTAACGGCAGGAACATCAGCATCAACTAGGCTAAATCTTGATCTAGAGGTGGCAATTTTTGTAGTGGTGGTGGGGGATCTAGAGGCACTAGTGGATATGGAGGTGGTGGTAAGAGCAGACGTGGTTATAGAGGAAGGTGGAGCGACAGAGGTTACAATTATTCTGGCCATTGAGGGATAGATCAGAGATATGATGATGGATCCCGTTGCTCGAGAGGTGGTGATGCTTTTAATGAGGCTAGGCGATGATCGGCCTGATCCGATCCCGGTGCTTATGGATGGGTGTCTTAATAGTAGAGAAGAGATAATTCTAGTTATCCCTATGGGTTTTGATTTTACTCTAAAATACTCATTTTTTATCTATATCATTGCTTGTGTCTTAGAAAACTTGGGTTAAATTGATAAGAAGAAATGTTGAATATGAATTTATTCTCTCTTAAAAAAAAAACTTAAACCCTAAACCCAAAAATAAAACTAAACACTTAACCTAAAACCTAAACCCTAGACCCAAAACCTAAAATATAATAAACTCTAAACACTAAATCCTAAACCCTAAACCCTAAACCCTAAAACCTAAAACCATAAGCCATAAACCTAAACCCTAAACCCTAAACCCTAAACCCTAAAACCCTAAACCCTAAACCCTAAAGCTTACAACCTTAAACCCTAAACCCTAAACCCTAAACCCTAAACCCTAAGAACCCTAAGCTTTAAATTCTAAACCCTAAACCGTAAACCCTAAACCTTAAACCATAATTCCTAAACAAACTCTAAACCTAAACGATTTTAAACCTAAACCTAAACCTAAACTAAACCCTAAACCCTAAAACACTAAACTTGAAACCCTAAACCTAATCATAAACCTAATCCTAAACCCTAAACTTAAACCTAAACCTAATCCTAAACCCTAAACCTAAACCTTAACCCTAAACCATAAACCCTAAACCCAAACCCTAAACATAAACCTAAGTTATAAACTAAACCTAAAATAAAAAACTTAAAACCTAAACATAAAACTAAAATAATGTAAACCTAAACCTAAAATAAATAATAAAACCTAGACCTAAAAAATAAAATAAAAATAAAAAAACTAAACTAAAAAAACCTAAACCTAAACCTAGACCTACAAATAAACTAAAATAAAACCAACTAAAATAAATAAACCTAAAATAAATAAACTAAACTAGATAAAATAAAATGAACCTAATTAAAAAAAAAATAAAATAAACTAAAAATAAATAAAAATTAACTAAATAAATAAAATAAACCTAAACCTACTCATTTACTTAATTTAGAAAATCAATTTAAAAAAATTACTTATAAATAACCTTAAAACCTAAAAGCCCTAAATCCAAAATCCTAAACCCTAAACCCTAAACCCTAAACCTTAAACCTTAAACCCTAAACCCTAAACAACCCTAAGCCCTAAAACCTTAAACCATAAACCCTAAACCCTAAACCAAAACTATAAACACTAAACCCTAAACATTAAATCCTAAACCCTAAACCTTAAAACCTTAAACCCTAAAACACTAAACCCTAAAAGCTAAAACCTAAACTAATCCTAAATCATAACTATCCCTAAATCCCAAACCCTAAAACCTAAAAGCCCTAAACCCTAAAGCCTAAACACTAAACCCTAAACCAAAAAACCCTAAACTAACCCCAATGGAGGTGCTAGTGGATCTAGAGGTGCGGTGGACATGGAGGTGGTTACAATCGAGAGGAGCGTAAGTATAGTGGTGGTGGTGGAAGAATAGATCGAGGATATGATGGAAGATCTCGCTACATGAGAGGCAAGGGTGGTTCAGATGGGAACTAGAGAAACTAAAGAATGACCAATCCAATCTGCTGCTTAGGGAACTGTGTCTTTACATTAGAGACAGATCTAATTATCTATGGTTTTTGATTTGCTCTATGCGTGCTTATTTTTTTATCTATGTCATCGCTTGTATCTTAAAAAACTTGGTCTACTACTTGGTTAATGAAATCGAAAAGAAGAAATGTTGAATTTAAATTTGTTCTCTATTAAAAAAACTTTAAACCTTAAACCCTAAACCCCAAGCTGAAACCTAAACCCTAAACCTTAAACCCTAATAACATTAAAAACCTAAAAAACCTAAACCCAAAATCCTAATTCCTAAACCCTAAACTCTAAACCCTAAACTAACCTAAACCCTAAATTAATCTAAACCCTAAACCATAAATCCTAAACCCTAAACCCTAAACCCTAAACCCTAAACCCTAAATTAAAAAACCCTAATCCCTAAAACCTTAAATCATAAACCCTAAACTCTAAACTAAACCCTAAACCCTAAAAACTAGGCTCAGTCTAGATCTGCCATGGAGGCTAAGGTAGAAGGTTAGTGGTGTTGGGGATCTGAGGTTCTAGTGGATATGGAGGTGGCTTATGGAGGCGTGACGTGCAATGGAGGTTATAGCCTTGGTGGTGGCGGGGAGATTAGATATGATATGATGGATCCCGCCACTCGAAAGGCGGGGTAGTTTTGATGGGAACTGAGAATCTAACTGGATGATCCGATCTACTACTTTGGAACAGAGTCTTTATATGGGGACAGTTCTATTATTTATATTTTTCATTTGCTCTATGCATGCTCATTTTGATCTATGTCATCCAGTGTCTTAAAAAACGTGTGCTACTTGCTTGATGAAATCAAAAAGAAGAAATATTGAATCTGAATTTGTTCTCATTTTAAAAAAACCATAAACCCTAAATCCTAAGCCCTAAACCCTAAACTAAAAACTAAAACTAAAACCCTAAGCCTAAACCCTAAACCCTAAACCCTACACCCTATACTACAAAAAATAAAAATAAAAACCCTAAACCCAAAACCCTAAACCCTAAAACCATAAACCTTAAACCCTAAACCCAAAACCCTAAATCCTAAAACCTACTTCCCTAAAACCTAAACCCTAAACCTAAAACCTAAAACCCTAAACCCTAAACTAACTCTAAACATTAAACCCTAAACTCTAAAAACCTAAACCTAAACAAAATAAAACTTAAAAATTAAATAAACCCTAAACACTAAACCTAAATAAAATAAAAATAATAAAATAAAATGAAAACCTTAACTAAAATGTAAACCTAAACCTAAAAATAAAATAAAAGAAGCTACAATAAAATAAATAAAAACTTAAGCTAAACTAAAAAATAAAATAAACCTAAGAATAAAAAACATAAATAAAATAAAAACTAAATGTAAAATGAAAATAAAATAAACCTAAAAGAAAATTAAAAAAAACTAAATAAAAACCTAAAACTAAAAAATAAATGGTGATCTAAAAGCTAAAATAAATTAAAAAAATAAAACTTAAACCCTAAATTAAAAAAAGACTTAAACATAAAATAAAAATAAACATAAACATAAACCTAAACTAAAATAAATAAAACCTAAACTTAAAATAAACTAAACTTAAACCTAAACCTAAACTAAATAAAATAAATTAAACTAAAAATAAACTAAACCTAAACCTTGACCTAAACTAAAAAATAAAACCTAAAACATAAACCAAAAAATAAAATAAAAATTGAAACCCTTAACCCTAAAAATAAAAAATAAAACCTAAACATAAACATTAAAATAAAAATAAAACTAAACAAAAATAAATAAACCTAACATAAATAAACTAAACTAAATAAAAATAAAAATAAGTCTAAATAAGTAAAAAAATTAAAATAAACTAAAATAATTAAAAAATAAACTAAATACACCTAAGCCTATTCGCTTACTTAATTTAAGAAAAAAATAAATTAAAAAAAACCCTAAACCCTAAACCACCCTAAACCCTAAAAACCTTAAACCCTAAATCCTAAACCCTAAACCCTAAAACTAAACCTTAAACTATAAACCCTAAACCTACAACCCTAACCCCTAAACTTTAAACTTGCAGCCTTAAACACTAAACCCTAAACCTTAAACCCTAAAAAACCATAAACCTTAAACACTAAACACTAAACCCTAAACCCTAAACCCTAAACTAACCTAAACCCTAAACCCTAAACCCTAATCCTTAAACCTTAAATGCTAAACCCTCAACCTTATACCTGAAATAAACCTAAACCCTAAACCCGAAACCCTAAAACCTAAACACCAAACCATAAAACTCTAAATCTTGAACCCTAAAATGTAAACAAACCATAAAACCTAAATCCTAAGTCCTAAGCATTATACCTTAAACCTTAAACCCTAAACCCTAAAACCCTAAACCCTAAACCCTAAACCCTAAGCCCTAAACCCTAATCGCTAAACCCTAAGCCTAAACCCAAAACCCTAAACCTAAACTTAAAGTAACTAAATAAATAAAAAATAAACCTAAACCCTAAAAGCTAATAAACTTAAACCTAAAGCTAAACCCTAAGAAAGGGTAAAACCTTGATGGTAGGAACATCCCTGTCAACCAGGCTCAAGTTAGATCTGGTCGTGGAGGTGAAGGTGGAGGTGGTGGTTATCGTAGTGGTGGTGGGGGATCTAGAGGTGCTGGTGGATATAGAGGTGGCCTTTATGGAGGAGGGATGTGTGATGGAGGTTACAACTGTGGTGGTGGTGGAGGGAGAGATCAGGGATATGATGGCAAATCCTACTACTCGAGAGGCAAGGGTAATTCTGATGGAAACTAGAGAAACTAAACAATGTTCAATCTGATCTACTACTTATGGAACTTTATCTTTACTGTAGAGATAGTTCTAGTTATCTAAGGTTTTTGATTTGCTCTATGCGTGTGTGGTGTTTATTTTTGAGGATGTGGGACACCATGTAGATCTTAGGGGGTACTTATTGAAATAATCAGGTACAATATTAAAAAATGGTGTACTATCTCTAAAGATAGAAATTACCACCCTATAATGGACCTAATCACCTAATAAAGACTCCTAAGGTATGATGGGTTTTCGAATATACCAGATATCTTTCCCCTACTTTACATGAAAAAGTAAAGTAGGGTTTATTTTAAGTTGGGTTTGTTAAGTTCCCTATTGAGGCAAGCCCCCATAGGTAATTGCATCCTAAGGAATGGGAATTCTATAAGAATACTCTCTATTAAAGTAGACAATTAGGGTCTCTAAAGATTTCAAGGTTAAGACTATTAAATGATTGGTTATTTTAGAAAATCAAATGGGATAGATCAAGGAGAAGACTTATTTTTGGAATCCAAAGGGAGAATGTAGGAAATGATCATGATTCTAAGAAGCCTAGTGAGCATTCCAATCTACCCTATAATTAGGCTTTATATATTTGAAATTGAAGAGAGTTAATTATTTGAGTTGATATTTTATTAGATTGTTAGGGCTTATAATTCCACAACATAAGATTATGGAAATGCGTAAGAGGTGAGAATTTATGCTTGTAGCCTGGAGGAAATAGCTACCTCGGATACTAATTTAGGGAGATTTGGTGAGGGCCGAAGCATGACATAAATCTAAGCTAAAAATGGGTAAATGGTTTACCTCCACAAGAGAGAATAAACCACTGGACTGTTGGACTTATTACTGCCTAGAGTGGTAGCCATCTAACTCCTCCTATGCTTTAAATCCATGTAGGCAAGTCTTATGCTCTGCAAGATGGCTAGGCTGTTGTTTATTTAGAAAGGAGACTCAGTCCTTAAACTCACCCCCTAAGAGACTAGAGCATGAGTGGTATGAATTCATGACTTAATTTAATGCAAATTTTATCAAATTTATTTGATTCTTTTGAACTCTTTTATTTTGACACAAAAGCTATGGGATTTTGTATGTCTAAATGCATGAGAACTTGATTATGGGCCAAATCAAGAGAGAAAGGGGTGTTCTTCCATCAAAGGTTCTCACAAGTTAAGCCTTCATTCTATGGCAAAGATGCAAGCCCCCTCTTAACAAGAGTGGACGAATATGACATGCATGATATTATACATTCATTCATCTAGCTAAGGGGTTGTTAAAAATTTTATTATCTTGATTTAATTCTTAGGCTTTATAGTGAGGTTATGAGTTATTTTATGTTTTAATTATGAGTTGTAATTGGGATAACAAAACTAATTTCATCCTAAGAGCCTACTACATCTAGGCCACACATTCCAGCATTAATCATACAGAAACTATGAAAAGCATATTATTCTAATGCATAATCTAAACACAACATCAACTAATTTTATAGACTACCATAAAAGAATAAAAGGCCAATGCGGTCAGGTTTTGCAGTACACCCTGAAAAGAGAAATAATGATGGGTAGCCGAGCTCTACCCTTATATAACCCAGATTACAAAAATAATATATGTTATGGGGGTCTTCTTTTCTTCATTTCTTCCTTCTCTTCCTTTTGATTTTGATTTGCTCCAAAGGCATCATAGGGCATCCCAAGGACTAAGCCTTCTCGCCACAGCTCATCCTAGCCCCCCATAACACTAATCCTAATTTCTAATTCAAAATTACCTTAAAAATAAGAAAAGTAAATCTAGCTACACCTACAAAATAAATGTTAGCTAAACACACCATACAACCCAAGTAGTTATATGAATAATTTGGACTTAGCACACACACTGTACCAAGCCCACTGTCTAACATGGGTTATGCTTAGGCTAAGCAACCGCAAATGCATTTATATTTTTATTCTGATGGCCCCAAGGACAACCCTCTGCAAAAAATATGATTAGGCTAATAATGGCCTAACATCCAGTCTATGAAACATACACTGTAACATCCAGTCTAAAACATTACATCATAAAACAAAACACAACATCATACATACAACACCCTAACTTACCACTAGATGTGGTGACTTAGTATTCTAATGTGTGTGCTTAAGGCTTGTGTGGAAAGACTTTACTAGGCTTCTTTAGTTTAAGTTTCAATTTGGAACTTGAATTTGTTTAAATTTTACATTTGGATGATTTCAATTTAAATGATTTAATGATTTACTTTTCATTTTTATTTCACTTTTATTTGGTTAAAGTGATGTTTATGTTTTTAAGAATGAAGAATAGAATAAATTCTATTTGTAGACAAAACTCACCTTATTCTACATCATAACTCTTAAAGAGTCTAACTAAGGTCCTTAAGTATCATAATTAGGAATTTATTTGATTTGTTTTATTTAGAATTTTGAATTTGTTTTTTTTGATTGATTTTGTTTTTGATAATTATTTTTCTAATTTCATTTTTTTTTGATTTTGATTCATTTTGATTATTTTTTGATTTTTAACTTAAATCTTGATAATTAATATCTAATGAAATAGTTTGTTTGTTTCATGTGTTTTTGATTAATTTAATTTGATGTTTTTGGTTTTATATTAAATCTTGAATTTTTTTTAATTGTTTTTCAGTTTGTAATTAATTAGTTATTTTTGTTTGATTAATAAATTTTTGATTTTAAATCCTTTTGATTAATTTAATTAATTTAATTCTTTTTGATTTGATTTGATTATGATTATTTTTTTTAGTGATAATGATCATTTATTAATTGATTTTTTTTTGAATTTTTAATTTATTTGATTAATTTTATTTTTTTCTAATTTATGTTTATAAAGTTTGTATTTTTGATTTTTAATTTGATTTATATTTATTTTAGGTTAATGAATTAATGATTAATAATTTGGGTTTAATTTTATTTTTTTGATTTGTATTTAATTGCATTTATGTTTGATTAAGTTTAAGTTTAATATGATTAATTTGATTGACTTAATTAGCATATTTAAGTGTGATCAAATTAATTAGTAGATTAATTAGTGTTTGTTGTTTCAATTTGATTTTATAATGTTAATTTGGTTCATTAGATGATGGATTAATTCATTAAGTTTGCATTAATTGGTATTTATTATTTGGATTAGCTTAAGTTTTAATTTAAAATTGTGTTTAAGTTAATTATTAAATTAAATAAAGATTTGATTTAATTTTAATGGTTTTATATTTATAATAATAATTAATGACTTAATGACTTATGTTTAATTTAGATTTGATTGGTATTTAATTGTATTTATGTTTGATTAAGCTTAGGTTTAATATGATTAATTTAACAGTTTGCTTATTGATTAAATTAAATAAAGATTTGTTAATTTTTAATTTGATTTCATATTTATTTAGGTTAATGATGTAATTAATGACTTAATGATTTAGTTTAAATTGATTTTTATTAGCATTTAATTGCATTTTATGTTTGATTAAGCTTAAGTTTAATATGATTAATTTGATTGACTTAATTAGTTTATTTGAGGTGTGATTAAATTAGTTATTAGATTAATTAAGTGTTTGATTTGAAATAATTTTAATGTGAGTTATAAAATTAATTTGCTTCATTAAGATGATAGATTAATTCATTAAGTTTGCATTAATTAAATGTTTAATTAATTAAGTTTGATAAAGAGTAATTAAACTTATTTAAATCATTAGATTAATCAAAGATTGATTTAATTAATGACTTAATTTCCCACATGTGAGTGATTTGATTTAGTTAAGTGTTTTACTTATGTTTGCTTTTATTAAAGGATTGTTATTATCATTTGATTAGATTAAATGATTTAATTATTTATTTTTCAATTAAACTTGATTATTCATAATCATAGTTAGGTTTGATTTTCTTCATTTATTATGTTCATTAGATTTCATTCATGTTTGATTTAGTTGTTAGGTTTATGTATTAATGGCTAATTAATTATATTATTCCAAACGGATGTGATTTAGTCATATATTAATTAAGTTTACTTTGACTTTATTTGGTTTAATTTGATTAATATTAAATGATTATGTTGAATTGGTTTGTTAATCAATTTGATTTTTAGTTTATTTAAGGATTAATTAGTTTCAATTTGTTTATATTCATTAAGGAGTTTCATATGGTTAAAACTCCATGCTTAGTGTGTAGTTATACTAGTTTACTTTAAAGTTTCTGATTTGTTGAATTTTAAGTTTGATTTAAGATTTAATCATTTAATTGAGTTTTACTAATTTAAATAGGTTTAATCATATTTAATTTAATTTCTTAGGAGGATGATATTTTTCTAATTTGAGGTTTAATTAATGATTGCTTAAGTGTTATTTTATTTATGATTTTGATTTTGATTTTTAAAATATTTTTAGATTATATTTAAATTAAGTCCTTAATTGATTAAAATTTAATCTTAAGTGTTTGTTTGAGGTTCATTAGGATTTAAAAAATCACATTATTTCCTTAAGAGTCCTGGATGTTAATCGAAGTAATTTAAACCATTTTAAAAATTTTTGTAAATTTTTGAATTTTGATTTGTTTATTTTATAAAAATGGATAATCTAAACTTAAAATTTTTATTTCTCCCAATCTAGAGGTCCTTTTAACTTGAGATATTTATGGTAGGTGTGCTTTAACTTTAATTTCAATCCCTAAAAATTTCAACTTAATCTAACATATTGTTTTGGTTTAATTAATAAAAATTTGGTTTTACTAAAACTAAAATTAAGTTCAAAATACTCAGTGAAATTTGGGGATTTTGTGTTTGTTGAATTCCTCTCGGAAAGACGAATCCACCAAGCTGTTGTTTACAATATTTGGTTAAGAATTTTAATTTCTATGATTTTTTGAATTTTCAAGTGATTTAAATTAATTTTTAAATCAGAAAATCTGCGCAGCACTGACATGGCAATGAGACGCCATGTGGCACTGCACGATTCGTGCTCAGTGTCGCATCAATGTTGAGGAGCAGGAAATGGGTCAATGCTTGGAAAGTGACCCGCAGGTCACTTTAGGCGACGATCGATGCGGTTCAAATCGATAACGCGATGCGATCGACCGATCGTGATGGATGTGCAGAGCGAACCATATGCCACTTTCCAAGCATTGACATGTTTCTCACTTGTCAATGCTAATGTGACACGAAATGGCACGCGTATGTCCAATGCGACGTGGTGATAAATTTTCTGATTTAAAAAATTAATTTAAATCACCTGAAATTTCAAAAAATCATAGAAAATAAAATAATAGACCCAAAATTGCAAACAAGGGCTCGTTGGATTTATCTTTCTAGAGAAATCCAAAAAATGCAAAATCCCCAAATGTTACTAGGTATTTTGAGCTTAATTTGGGTTTTAGTAAAAATCAAATTTTATTAATCAAATAAAAACTATATGTTAGATTAAGTTTAAATTTTTGATTGAAACTAAAGTTAAAACACACCTATCATAAAATCTTAAAGAACTTAGGATTGGTAGAAATTAAATTTTGAAGTTTAGATTGTCCATTTTAATAAAATAAATCAAATAAAAATTAAAAAATTTACAAAAATCTTCAAAATGGCTTAAATCACTTCGATTGACATCTAGGACTCTTAAGGAAATAATGTGATTTTCTAAATCTAAACAAACACACCAGATTAAAACAATTTAAATATAATCTAAAATAATTTAAATATCAAAATCAAAATCAAAATCATAATTCACAAATTAATCAAATCTTTAAATTTTAAATTATTAAATTTAAAAAATTAAACAATTAAATCTTAAAATCAAAACTTAGTATCTAACCTACACTTATCATCACTTAAATATGAAACTCATGAATATAAACAAATTGAAAATAATTAATCATTAAAAAATAAAAATCTTGATTAACAAACCAATTCAACATAATCATTTGATAAATCAAATTAAACCAAATAAAGTCAAAATAAACTTAATTAACATATGACTAAATCACATCCATTTGGAATAAGATAATTAATTAGTTGTTAATACATAAACAAAACAACTAAATCAAACATGAATGAAATCTAATGAACATAATAAATGAAGAAAATCAAACCTAACTATGATTATGAATAATCAAGTTTAATTGAAAAATAAATAAATAATTAAATCATTTAATCTAATCAAATGACAATAACAATAATCCTTTAATAAAAGCAAACATAAGTAAAACACTAAACTAAATCAAATCACTCACATGTGGGAAATTAAGTCATTAATTAAATCAATCTTTGATTAATCTAATGATTTAAAAAAGTTTAACTCTTATCAAACTTAATTAATTAAACATTTAATTAATGCAAACTTAATGAATTAATCATCATCAATGAAGCAAATTAATTTTATAAGTCACATTAAACTATTTCAAATCAAACACTTAATTAATCTACTAACTAATTTAATCACACCTCTTAAAAAAACTAATTAAGTCAATCATAAATTAATTAAACTTAACTTAATCAAACATAAAATGCAATTAAATGCTAATAAAATCCTAATTAAACTTAAATCATTAAGTCATTAATTACATCATTAACCTAAATAAATATGAAATCAAATTAAAAATTAACAAATCTTTATTTAATTTAATCAAAAGCCTGAAGCAAACTAATTAAGTTAATGAAATTAATCATATTAATGAACCAAATTAACTTAATATGAAATCACTTCTACTAATTTGATCACTTCTTAAAATAAGCTAAAATCAATCAAATTAATCATTAAACTTAAACTTAATCAAACATTAAATACTAAACAACTATAAATACCAGTCAAACATCATTGTTAACTTTAAATATTCATTAAACAAACCAACATACACTTCTTAATTAAACTAATCACATTAACAAGAAAACCCAACCAAGTTAATCAAATCAAATTAAATCAAATTAAATTAAATTAAGAAAGGTTGTCATCAATTTAATATGTAATCATATCAAATCACATTCAACCTATTTAAATAAGATAAACTAGTTAACTATCCAATGTTTGAAATCAAAATACAAACCAAACTTTGATAAACATGATAAATGGATGAGATTAAAAAATAACATCCTAATTCAAAGAATCAAACTCAATTAAAATCAAAATAAAATCTCAATTAATCTAATCTAATAAACTACAAATAAATGAACCACAATCAAATCAAATAAGCATAAAATTAAGTCATAACCATAATCAAAGAAAAAATTAAATATTAATTTAAAAGGATATTGAATTATCAAGATTTATTAAACAACATCTATAAAATTAATTAAAAACACATAAATGTAAACAAACTTAAACTTTTTAGAGATCAAGGATATTGAATTATCAAGATTTAATTAAACCAAAAATAATTAATCTTAAATTAATCAATCAAAACACATGAATTTAAACAAATTTAAATTCATTAGATATATTGAATTATCAAGATTTAATTAAACCAAAACATCTAATCTAAAATTAATCAATCAAAAGCACATGAATTTAAACAAACTCAAACTTCATTAGATATTAAGGATATTAAATTATCAAGATGTAATAATCCATTCACTTAATGTAATAAGCCTTCACCTATCTCAGATTTATTGGACCAAGGGAGAATCTGCACATCCACAAGATGGATTCTCCAACCACATGGGTAATAGGAAAGGGGAACTATTTAATTTAAAGTAATTAGTGTCTAAATGGGTTTGGAAAGGATGTGATCCAAATATAGTGCCCATAGGGAGGTTACTAGGGGTGTTATCCTGAGCCCTTAAAAAGAAAGCCTATGGATGTACAATGGCCAACTCAAGGAGAAAGCATACCAGACTTACATTTTCCATGAGCGGTGTATCCTAAGGTGCAAGAACCAACCAACCAAAGGTGTATTCATTAGCATGAGTGGTGTATTCGTTAGCATAGTGAGAACCAACCAAACTAAGTTGCCCATCGGTGTGCAATGATCAATCTAGAAAGAAAGCATGTAGGCTTACAACTTTCTAAGCATAATTGATCATCAGGATAATCTATCATCAGTGAGGTAGATGTTATCTGACCTAGAGCAACTACTACTAGTGGGGAGCCAGGAAGGGTGAACCCAGACTTGAAGTAGTTAGGAGGAAGGAGCTCTATGGGACTTATCCTAAACCTCAAATATACTCAGCCCAGTCAGTGCACAAAGGCTAATCCAAGAAGAGAGCATAGCAGACTCACATCCTCTTAAACAAAGGCAACATTAGGTAGCTTACCGGCCACGTAGTAATGCCTACCAAAATAACAAGATGCTCATCGATGTATAGTGGCCAAGTAAGAAAGAAAAGTGTAACAGACTTACATTCTCTAAAGCAAGAAGACCACTAGGGTGACAAACTAGCAGAGTATCTTGTCAGGCCGACCTAGAGCAGCTATTGAGTGAGTGTCACTAGAGGCATTATCTCAATTCAGAGTAGCCTGAGATAAAAGATATGTATTTATTTTATATGTTCGTGTGTGTAGTTTGTGTTTGTTTTTATGTTATGTTGATGAAGGATAGGGCCACTTAGGTTTATTACACCTAAACACGTCGTGGCTGATTCTTAAATAAGAATACTTTCAACATGGAAGAGATTGAATTTGAAATGGAATTTTCATTGATTATAACTATTTTCAAACATGATTTATAATATTTCTTTAAGTACAACCCATTAATTGGAAGCATTGGGCACTCTTCCTTATGATTAATAAGCTGATAAGGTCCTCCTTAGTAGGCCTTCTCTATAGTAAATGGGCCTTCCCAAGTGGGTTCAAACTTACCTCCCATGTTATGACGGGCAACAATCGGTCTCCTTAGAACTAAAATAAGCTCTCCTACTTGAAAACCTCTAGGATGGACCAACTTCATGTGAGCTTGAATCATTTTAGCTTTGTACAACTTGAGATTTTGGCATGCCCACAGGCATCTCTCCTCCAAACCTTTGAGCTCTTCTAATCGCAACTTGGCATTCTGCTTTGTTATGATCTTGCTACCCATAATTATCTTTAGTGATGAGAGTTAGACTTCTAATGGTAGAATAGATTCAAACCCACACACTAAGGAGAAAGGTAGGCGAGTTGGAGTTCTATGTGGTGTGGTAGACCCACAAGGCTTCAACTACTTCCTCATGCCACTATCACTTGTTATTGTTGAGTGTTTTCTTTAGTATTTGGATCAGAGTTTTGTTGAAGGCTTCAGCTAAGCCATTTTCCTTCGAGTAGTTGATGGTAGAATATCTCTAATCTATGTTATGTCACCTGGCAAAGTTATTGACCTCGGTGCTCTTGAATGTAGTACCATTATAAGATATATTTATGAAGGCACTCTGAACCTATATACAATATGATTCCTAAAAAATTGGAGCACAGGCTAAGCTATGACCTCTCTGAGTAAAATTACCTTGGCCCATTTGGAAAAATACTCAGAAGCAGCTAAGATGAATCGATGACCCTTGGAAGAAGGAGGATTAATTGAATCCACTATGTGGGTACCCCAACACTCGAATGGCCATGAGGCCAATGTAGGATGTTGAATGTTGGTTGGTTGGTGTAGGACTACACCATGTATTTGACATTGGTGGCATCGCCTAGCTGTATCCATGCAATCTTTGATCATCGATGGCCAGTAGTATCCTAGTCTCTTGATCTTGGCTTTCATCTTTGAACCAGAGTGGTTGGCTTCACATAATCCTGAGTATACCTCAGTCACAATCTTATGGGCTTCATGCTTGTCTAAATAACCTAACCACATATGATCAAAATACCACCGGTACAAGACACCATCCATAAGAACATAAGAAAGTGCTCTCTGCTTCATCTGATGGGCTTGGGACTTCTCTTGAGGTAGTTTACCTTTATTTAGGTAATCCATGAATGGTTGCCTCCAATATAATTCCTCATCCTTCTTGGTAATGGCAACCTCCCCTTCAAGAGAGTACTTTTTGATGAGTTCAATATCAATAAAGGATAAGACTTATCTATTTTGAATCTTTATTGATATGGACTTATCCTCCGGATATGCCAACTCCTTGGCATGTTTGGCTAAAGCATATGCTATGATGTACTCACCTTGAGGAATCTTATAAATGGTAACCTCTAGGATTTGGGCCAACAACTCCATGGTGTAATTATGGTAGTGATGGAGCTTGGGCTTTATAACCTTATAGGACCTAGTGATTTGGTTGATAACTAGCTAACAATCCACAAAGATTTCAATGTTATGGATGCTTAGAGTAACGATTAACTCCAAACTGTCAATCCAAGTGTCATATTTGACTTCGCTATTGGTGCAAAGATTGGACAAATGATATGAGAATAAAATCACATCGCAGCTTAGAGTTAAGAGAACTATTCCTACCCCTACCACTTTTGGAATAGTAGATTATGATTCTTCTCCTCTTTGAAGAAAGCCATCAAAGTACATCTCCCAATGGTGAATGCTAGTATCCTAAGTTCATGATTTATTCATTGGGAGATCATCACTAAGCGAGAGTTAGCAGGAAGTGGGTGTCGCTAAGAAATTTTGCTGCTCCTTTCACCAACGGAGGTATAAAGGTAATGTCAAACGAGAGGATCATGGACCATCATCTCCATCCGGATAGCATTGATAGTGTCATGAGATACTATGGATTGATCCTAGAGATTAAGTTCATCTTATGAGGAAGCATGTAGTGTTGTAGCTTTTGGGATGCAAAGATTAAAGCTAGGCAATGCTTTTTGGGTGGATAATTATCCTCAAGGATTAGATGGCTAAGGTAGCAGAGTGTGTTTTCCTTCCCTTCATCATTAGCTTAGTCCAACAAAGCACCAAGGGAGTCATCTAACACAGCAATGTAAAGTATGAGCAGCATGCATGGGATAGGGGATGCTTGAACCAATGAAGTCATCAAGTAATGCTTGATGTCTTGAAGGCATGCATCCCACTTGAACTTGGCATCCTTTTGATAAGTGTTGAGAATGCTGACATCTTCCCGATATGTTGGATATAAAGTATCTTAGATACTCCAACTGCCTTTGGAATGATCTGAGTTGAGTTAAACTTTTAGGGGGTGGAATTTCTAATATCATCTTGATCTTCTCCAGATCGATTTTGATTTCGTCCAAACAAAGGAATTTCCTTGAAGCTACTCGAATGCACACTTGGGGTTCATTTTAGGTTAAATTGTCTAACTATTCAAACTAGTCTCAAGTCAAAGAGATAGCCATCCTTTTCTCTACTTTTGACCACATGATCATCAACATAGCACTTGACTTGATGATGAATGAGTTCATCAAAGATTCGAGTCATAGCCTACTGGTATGTAGCGCTGGCATTTTTAAGGCTCAAAGGCATGACCTTATAGCAATAGATTCTGATCAAGATTTCTAAAAGTAGTGTTTCTTCCATCTTTAGGTGTCATCTTTATTTGGTTATATCCATATGAGCCATCCATGAAAGAGAAGACTGTATGAGATGAGGTAATGTCCTCTATCAACTCCAGGATTGATAGTGGAAATTCATCTTTTGGAGATGCCTTATTTAAATCTCTAAAATTGAAGCATATATGTAATTTGGCAATTTTTTTTTAAATGGGATGATGTTGGCTAAGTATGGTATTATTCTTCCCGATGAAACAACATCGATTTTCTTTACTTCATAAATGACCTATTGTTCTATGTCTAATTGTATGCGTCTAGGAGCTTACTTGATAGGGCTAGCACTAAGCTCTATTTCTTGTTTATGGAATGCTATGTTAGGAGCTAATCCAGGCATCTCTTCATAACTCCATGAAAATTAGTCCTTAAACTCAGTCAATAGCCTAGCTATGTCATTGATTTCAATTTCATTCAATTAAGAACTGATGTAGCGTGGATCTTGATTCTAAGTTTATTTTCTTGAGTTCATCGATGGTTGACTTGATCTCTTCTTTGAACTACGTGCATTTTGACTTTAAAATCATGGATCATCTAAAGTTTCTAACTCCTCATATGATTTAATGTGATCGAAAAGAATCTATTAGATTCTAAATGATTGATGATGACTTAATTATCATCATCGATTGGACCCTTATCTCAATCTAGTCCTATCTTGATTGAGAGCTTTTGCATTTATTCTTCCATATTCTTTCAAAGTAGTCTGACCTATGCTTTGACCAAGTATGTGGGATTAGCCCTTTCTTTGTTGAATTATGAACACAAGCCAAGTACTAATCAAAAGGCAATTCTATTAAATCTTTATATGAATCATCCTAAAGTTGTACATCAACTTCTTATCTTGAGGATGATGCTCCCAGAAAGAACCTCTGAGTATTCACACCTGTGGATGACTTAGGGGCTTCATTAACTACCAAACCCTTAGCTTTTTGAGAGAAAATTGGGGTTATAGCTAAGACTCCCAACTGATGCCTAATTATTTCACATATAGACTTGGATATACTTATGCTTTACTTTGGAGCCTAGTATTCTTTGTTATTTGGCTCAAGTGTCACCTCCAAGGGAATCTACTATTGAGAAGAGCTAGCTAGTGTGCTAACCATATAAGACTCATCCTGAACTAGATTCTAAGTCTATGGATAGCAGTGTACTCCCTTTTGGGACATATCTTGTATTAGGTGGCCAATAAAAAGGTTTTCCACCCCTGGGACTGCCTCTGAAATGGCCTCTTTCTCTGCCTGGTGGAGGTCAGATCATCCTACCCATATGTTCGAATGGAGTAATGAACTGTGGGTGGAATTTAATATCAGGCTCCACTTCCTCCTCCAAGTCTATTTTCGCTCCCTTTTATTTTCTTTTTCATTTTCTCTTTTCCTTTCTTTTTCTTTTTCTATTTCCTTTTCTTTTTCTTTTTTCTTTTTCTTTTATTTTTAAACTTTGGCCAAGTTTGTGAGAATAGACTTGTTAATTTTGAGGGAGGTAGTAAGCTGCATCCTCATATATGCCAACCTTATGAACTGTAAATGGCTTGAGATCTCCTTTGACATGTGAGATGATCCCACTCTCTCACAAATACTGATGTAGAGAATGGAACTATGTTATTCTCATGTATCCATGGTCTCCCAAGCAAAGTGTTGAAAGATGTATCCGAGTCTATAATATGAAACTTGTCTTCAATCTTCCAAATCATCTATCTCCAAGAGCAACACTATGGTGCCTAAGGCATGTTGACCTCACTTTTGGAGTGCAGATTCAATCTTCCCATCTTAGACTTAGGAGTCTTCTAGACACTAAGACTTCCTTAGTCATAAGACACTTCAACAATTAGGTAAACACTTAACTTAAACCAAATGACATAGAAGAGTTAACCATAGGATTAGGTTACGCCTTAGGGATTAAGATAATCCACTTACCCCACAACCCAAATCCAATCCATGTTCACCTTCTCAAACCAAACCTAAAGTTCAATTCAAACATAAAATTTAAATCCAAATCCAAGCCCAAATTCCAAAACCAAATGATTGAAGCCCATGATCAAATCCAAACTTGAAACCCCTAAGCCATATGCTGTCCCATGGACTTAGCCAAATCTTAATCCAAATCAATCCAAAATTAATTGATTTTCTCATAATCAATTTATATCTTCAATCATCTTCCTAAATATAAATCAAATCTACATTAAAATGATCAGAACTAAATCAAATTAAATCAAAACCCTTCCTAAGTCGTATGACATATCCCATGGACTTAGCAAAATCTTAATCCAAATCAATTCAAACTCAATTGATTTTCTCACAAATCAATCATGTTTTCAATCATATTCACAAATTTATATGAAATATACATTTAAATCATCAAAACTAAATCAAACCAAATCAAAATCCAAACCTAAGCCACATGACCCATCTCCATGGACTTACCCAAATTCTTCATTCAAAACCCAAATTCAATTGATTTTCTCATGAATCAATCATACCTTCAATCATATTTTCAAATATAAATGAAATTTATAATCATCAAGCCAAACCAAAATCAACCCAAGTCAAACCTAACTTAACCCTTTTGAAAAATTACAATTGAATTTATATATATCAAAATCAATATATAAACTCAAATAAATCAAACTCAACCCAAAATCAAGCCAACTAAACCCAATTTGTCCACTTGACCCAAAGTGGCCAATTTGACCTATTTGAGCTAAGTTCTAATCCTACCCAAATTAGAATGAACCAACCCCATCAAAACCTCCCATCAAAATATAAACCAAATCGATTGCAACCAATGGCTCAAGTTCATTCCAAATTGATTGTTGAGCTTGACCAAAGCCATGTTGAACCCAATTGAACCCAATTAATTGAAACCAAAGCCTACAATCATCTTCAATTGGTCAACTAAACCCAAATCAACCCAAGCCAATTTGACTAATTTGGTCAAATTGGTCAACTTAACCCATTTGACCCAATGAATTCAAATGAGCCAAAATAAATCTAAGCCAAACTAAACCAAACCAATTGAACCAAAACATCCAAATGATCATATGAACTTGACTGACCCTTGGTTTGACCAATTTGACCAATTGGTCAACTTTGACCTAAATGAGTCAAAGGAGTAAAACTTAAAATCAACTCGATTGACTTGAAATTTTGGGCCACTTTTGCTCATTTCAAATCTATCAAATCAAATCTAATGCCAAATGATCATTCTACTTTTGGGTCAAGGGCATCACATGAGATAAATCACCCATGTAAGTGGTCATTTCCATTCCTTGGTCACTTGGTGCTCTCAATGGTCCACCTAGCTAGGACACTGACCTAACCCAAGGTGGTTGCATGACCCATGGAAGGTGAAATCATCTCACCCTCCCTATTGGAGCATTTTAAACCCAAAGGACACCCATGATTTCTTTTGGTACTTCCACACCTTCAACCAAGCCAAGCCAACTCACCTCCTCATGCCACGACTCCAGATGGTGGGATGGCCCAAGCCAAACTGATCCCACCATGATCAAGATGAAGGGGTATACACCTCCTCATTTCCACTCAAATACACATAAAATCATTTCTCGCCATAACTACCCAAGACGAGCTGCTAGAGCCATTCCCTAAGCTCTCAAGCTTGTTCCTCGATCAAAAAATGCCATTCCCATCCACCCCGAAATAGGACACTCCCATTTCTGACTTGATTTCCCCATTTCTCCATCAAACTCAAATTAACTTTGCAAGCACCTTCCCTAGGCCTCGTTGAGCAAGAATGAATCATCTCCTTAGCTTCTCGAGCACCGAAAGTGGGACTTTGATCAAAGCAAAGCTCCAAATTGTCAGTTCATGGACTTCCGAGTGAACATCAAGGAATTGATCCAATTGCTGATCAATAGAGCTTCATCTCCACTAGATGAAGCTTCCTCAATCGTTCGACCGTTGGTCTTGAGCTCTGGTGAGGTATGCTTCCAAAATTGATCCTTAGAAAAAATGGGTTGGAGCTTTTTGAAGAAAACTTGCATCTCATGTGATCTTGACCATTGGATCCCCTCTAATCGATGTCATGAAGGTGTGAGATTTTTTTGGAATTGATTCGAGCTCAGGTAAGCTCAGATCAACTGAGCAATGGTGGAAGGACTCCATTCTCCCTCATGTGTTAGATCACGCATCATCCATTCCGCGAAATGATAGATCGGTCATCCACTAGATCGATATGATTAATCCTATTAAGCGGGATTAATCGTAGATCTTGATCTTAGATCATATGGTGGTGCAAAAATTGCATACCACATAGTGTGAGTGATAAGTTTTAAGTAGCCAATCCCGCGATGCCACATGGAAAATGCACCGTGTGGCGCTAATAAAATTAGGCTTTAATTAGGCTAAATTAATCATTTTGAATGGCTGAAACTTCTAAAAATCATAAAAAAGCATAGAAATAAAAATGCAAATAAATACTCATTTTATAGGTATTTTTAGGAGAATAAATTAAAAATGATCTTAAATTTTAATAGTAATTAAGGTTTAATTACAAAATTAACTAATAGTACTCCTTAATTACTTGAGCAATTAATCCCAAATTTTGTGGGTTAATTTAATGGGATGACCTCTACCTCCCATAATTTTCTTGGGATTTATTGCTCACTTAATTAGAAAAATTGACTAATTAAACCTTAACTACTCTTTTAAGTTAATTAATGATTAATTAATCCCATGAATAGTAATATATTGGTTAATTAAGTTTTTAATCATTATGTTCAATAAGTGAACTAAGGAATAGGGTTGGGGGACCCTTTATGTTCATTCCACCCTTTTAAAATGAAATTAATTAAGATTTAACTAATTAATTAAATCACTTAATCAAATTGAAATCATAATCACATCGACCTTAATTAATTAAATGATGGGGTAGATCTTTAGGTGTTTAATAACCTAAAGGAGTTTAATGAAATTATGGTTAGTTCACATGTGTGAGAAAACCATAAGAGTAATAATTAAGTCCCTTAATCTAATTAACTATTAATCATGAGCCAATTGCATTAGGCCCCTTTTTTTATCTCTTAGGATCATTGCAAGTTTATTTTCCATGCATATCATGTTAGATCATAATTATTTAGTTAATTACTTTAAGGTAACATAGGTAAAATTAATCATTCTAATTAAGGGTTCAAATTAATTAACACATAAAATTGACTTAATTACATTTCCTTAAATTAAATCAAATCACTAATGTGGGAATGGGTTTAAAACAACAAGTGATGATTTCTCTTCTCCTCTTTAAATCAAATCAAATCCAAAACTTAATTAATAAAGAAGCTTTGGTTTGCTTTAAATAATCTTATTTGATTTGATTGTCCTTAAAACTAGTTTGGTTGAAAGAATCACATGCTTATATTTGATTGTCCTCTTTCCAATCATGTTAAATTTTGTATGTCATTTGAATTCATGCATCCATCTTTTCAAAATCAAGTAAAATAAAATGGATTTCTTTATGTAAGCTTGCATGTGTTGATTTAATTTAATATATGCATGGCTATTATCACTATTAAATCCAAATATATTTTTCAAAAGCTTATAAATGAATAATAATATGTGTTATGATGCTAGTTATAAATACATAAGAAATGCATGTGCTTATAGCTTAAGTGTATGAATGGTGAGTTATCTTTCCTCTATTCAAGTGTTGATTTATATAAGATTGAATTGTAGTGGGTATAGTGCATCCCGAGAACATGAGGCTTTAGCTAGAAGAGGCCATTTGATTACCTCACTTTAACAATGGCACATACCCATTTTATTTCATTCTTATGTATTTCAACATTATACCCATTTTATTTCATATATATATGTATTTCATATATATATATATATATATATAATTATATATATATATATATATATATATAAATAATAATAAAAAATATACAATCTTTGCATGGTTTTCTTTCCCTCATTTATGTATACATCCATGTGTGTCCAAAAGAAAAGTATATATAGTCTAGACATCTGGAATACGAGCCTTTAGTTAGCCCCAAGGAGGTCATGATTACCTCACTTAGTTTATGTAATGACATGTACTTTATATCTTTGTACATGTATATGTATATGTGATTAGTGAATGAAAATCACATTTTACATTAAAATTGCATGCATTCATAATTGACTAAGTGGTTGAATTAGTTAGCCATATGATTTGGAGCTTACTTCCTATGTTCATGTATATGAGTTTACATATGTTTGAATGCAAATGGGTATAAAGTCTAGACATCCCGAGAATACATGGTTTTAGCTAACTCCAAAGAGGTCATTTGATTATCTCACTTCCTTGGTTTAACCACATGCCTAATTTCATTCTTATTTCTTTTTTATAAGAATTTGGATAAAGTTTTAAATTAATATGTTTAAATAATTCAATTAAATAAAATATAAATTCTAAACATACACATACATTCTTCATTTAAGTGTGTTAAAATATGTTGCATGTATAGATACACTTAGGATTAAATCATATGAATGTTACAAGGGAAAGGAATGATTTAATATATGTCATGTGGTATTAATTCAATTAAATTAATCTTAAGATGCCTTTCATTTTGAATAGGATTATTTAAAGTGAACCTAAACTTAGGATTAATAAAATCATTTAATAAGCCTTTCCCTAAAGAGAACTAAATCAATTTAATATACTTTAGAAAGTGACTTATGGTAGGGATGAAAGAGGAGAATCCTCTTTTCCTCTCTTTATAACACTTAGTTGCTAAGTGTAATCAAATGAAACAAAAGGAAACACAAATTAAAATTCTCAAATCAACTAAACTACTTCAAGTGAAATCAACCTTTCATGTTAAATTGAATCCTTCTACACTTAGAAAATACAACACTAATGCCTAACAACACTTACCAATCCTTAATACACACATTAGAATTAAGTCACCTTCTAGTCTAGTTGGATGGTGTATGATGTGATGTATGTTTTATTTTATGATATATTATTTTAGATTAAATGTTAGGGTGTATGCTTTGTAAAGCTGGATGATAGGCCAATATTATAATCATGTTTTTTCATGGGATTATGCTTAATGGATGCTAAAAATAAATGTGAATGCTCTTTTGCGGTTGCTTAAATCCTTAAGCATAATCCAAGTTAGGACAATTGGGCTTAGTACCCATGTGTAGGGTGCTAAGTCAAATTCAAATACAACTACTTGGGATTATATGTATATTTATTTAACCTCTATTTTGCAAGTGTAGTTAAATTTACTTTTCCTCATAAATGTAATTTGTAATAGGAATTGGATTAGTGCTTATGGGGAGATTAAGGATGAGTAGTGGCCAGAAGGCTTTGTCCTGGGGTGCCCAATGATGCCTTTGAAGCAAGCACCATCCAAATCAAAGAAGGAACCAAATCAAAAATGGAGATATAAAAAAAAGAAGACCCCCATAGCATTTAATACAATTACAATTATTCTTTCCTATTCTAGGTTGTATAAAGGTAGAGCTCGGCTACCCATCTTTTCTCTTTTTGGGTTGTACAACAGTACCCGATTGCACTGGCCTTTTATTTTTTTAAGATAGTTTATATAATTGTTAGATGTTATGTTTACATTGTGCATTAGGAGGTATGCTTTTCATAGTTTCTAAAATGATTGATGCTTTAATGGGTGGCTTGGATGATTAGGCTCTTAGGATAAAATAACTTTCTACCCAACTAATTACTCATAACTAAATTTTAAACAACTCATAACCTCATCATAAAGCCTAAGAAATAAAAAGATAATTAAAAGATTTAGCAACCCTTAATTATGCAGTTGTATGTTTCACATCATGCATGCATATTCTTTCTCCCTTGAACATGAAGGATCTCCATTTTTGCATGATAGGAATGCTTAACCTGTGAGGGCATCCCTTGTGGTGGAGAACACCTTCTTCTAGCTGATTTGACCCATAACCTATTTCATCATGCATTTAGGCATAAGAAATCCTAAAGCCTCTATCAAAATGATGTGTCTAAACTGAAATAAAATTTGAAAATATTTTGCATCTATATATTAAGTCATATGCTCATACCACTCATGCTCTAGTCTCTTAGGGAGCATGTTTAGGACTTTAGTCTCTTTCTAATTAAATAACTACCTTAGCTATCTTGCAATTCATAAGACCGTACTACATGGTTTTAAAATGGAGGAGGAGTTAGCTAGCTCCACTCGTAGTTATAAGTCTTGTCACCTTGCGGGCCTAGATGATTTGTCAGGAAATGGCAACTATTTGGCTTCCTGTTGAAGGTTAGCTACCTTGTTGATTAATTTCTTGAATGTTTTGATGGTAAAGTCCTTAAGCATGAAAGTGACTGAGCCATAGATATTCTTGAGTAGAATCTCAATGGCATGTTGTTCGGACAGTTGTGGTTCACATTTCATGTTCATGTTGTGCCACCTGAGAATGTAATCAATAAGGGACTTGTTGAGTTTCTATTTCTCTACAATTAGGTCGCCTACAGTCACCCTCTGCTGAGCTCCAGCAAACTTTTTGATGACGAGGTCTTCCAACTCAGCAAGAGTCTTCACCAAACCATTGGCGTTGGCATACCAATCAAATGCAACACGACAACGCTAAAAGAAGAGTGCGATCTTTGCCGGTGTTGCAACATCCGGCTCTAAAGTGTGCAATGTGTTATCGTGAGCTCCCACTGCTATCAAAGATCTTAAAGGTTGGTGGCACAAAACCCTAAATAAAATAAAAACTAAATAAAACCTAAACCCAAAAAATAAACCTAAAAATAAATAAATAAATAAAACCTAAACCCTAAACTAAAAAAAACTAAACATAAAATAAACAAAATAAATTAAACATAAACCTAAACTAAAATAAACAAAACTAAAATAAATAAAACCTAAACCTAAAAATAAAATAAAATAAACTAAAAATAAACCTAAACATAAACTAAAAATAACCTAAAAAACTTAAAATAAAACCTAAAATAAAACTAAAATAAAAACATAAACATATACCTAAAATAAACCTAAACCTAAAAATATATATAAATAAACTAAACAAAAAAAAAACAAAACCTAAACCTAAACAATAAACTAAAATAAAACCTAAATTAAAATAAATTAACCAAAAATAAATAAACTAAATAAATAAAATAAACCTAAATAAAAAATAAAATAAATAAATAAACTAAATAAAACTAAAACCTGCCTTTGCCTAATTTAAAGAAAACCTAAACCCTAAACCCCAAATCCTAAACTAAACCCAACTTACTACCATAAACCCTAAAAACCCTAAACCCAAACCTACTCCCAAACTAACCCTATCTCCACCCAAATGACCCACCTAAACCTAACCCTAAACCCTAAACTAAAACCAAACTAAATCTCCTAAACCTAAACTCTAAACCCACTCCTCTACTAAACCTAAACACTCCCTACTGACCTAACCACCCCTAAACTCTAAACCTACCCTAAAAAACTAAACTAAACTAAATAAAAAAAAATAAATAAATAAACTAAACCTAAATATAATAAAATAAAATGAAATAAAACCTAAACTAAATCCTTTAATCCTAAAATTAAATAATAATAAAAATAAAATAAACTAAAATATAATAAATAAAACCTAAACTAAACTAAAAATAAAATAAACCTAAGAATAAAAACCCAAATAAAATAAAAACTTAATGTAAAAAAATAAAGTAAACCTAATATATAAAATAAATACTAAATAAAACCTAAATAAAAAATAAAACTAAACTAAAACTAAAAAAATAAAATAATAAAACCCAAACTAAACTAAAATAAAAATTAATCTATAATAAAATTAAAATAAACAAAATAAAATAAACTAAACCTAAATTAAAAATAAATAAAATAAATTAAACTAAACCTAAAACTAAACTAAATAAAATAAATAAACTAAAAATAAATAAAGCAAACTAAAATACCTAAAAATAACCTAAAATAAACCTAAAACCTAAACCCTAAACCCTAAACCTAAAAAGCTAAAACCTAAACTAAACTAAATAACTAAAAATAAAATAAATATGAAAACTAAAAATAAAATGAAAAATAAAATAAAATAAAATATAAACTAAAACCTAAACCTAAACCAAACTAAAGAAAATAAAATAAAATAAAATCCTAAACTAATTTAAAATAATCTAAATAAAATAAAAAACTAAACCTAAATAAAATATAATAAACCTAAAATAAAATAAATAAATAACTAAATAAAAACCTAACCTTAAAAAAAAATACTAAAACTAAATAAAAAATAAAACCTAAATCCTAAACTTAAAAAAAACTAAACCTAAAATAAACCTAAACCTAAACTAAGATAAACTAAACTAAAATAAATAAAACCTAAACCTAAACTAAAAATAAACTAAACCTAAACCTAACACCAAAACTAAATAAAAAAATAAACTAAAATTTAACCTAAACCTAAACTAGAAAAATATACCTAAAAATAAACCTAAAATAAAAACCTAACCTAAACATAAAAATAAATATAAAACCCAAAACCTAAAAAATAACATAAAAATAAAACTAAGGTAAAAAGAAACCTAAACCTAAACCTAAAAATAAACTAAAATAAATAAACCTAAAATAAATAAACTAAACTAAATAAAATAAAATAAACCTAAATAAAAAAAAAATAAATTAAACTAAAATAAATAAAAATAAACTAAATTAAAACCTACTTGTTTACTTAATTTAAAAATAAAAAAATAAAAAAAATAAAATAACAAATAAAGAAAACCCTAAAACCAAACCTAAACCTAAACTAACCCTAAACCTAAATCCTAAACCTAAACTAAACCCTCTCTCTACAACCCCCTAAACCCTAAACTCTAAACCCCAAACTAAAAACCCTAAACTAAACTAAAAAAAACCTAAAACCTAAACCTAAAAATAAAACATAAAAAAAATAGATAAATAAAACCTAAACCTAAATAAAATAAAATAAAATAAAATAAAATGTAAACTAAAACCTAAACCTAAACCTAAATGTAAACCTAAACTAAACCAAAATAAAATAAAATAAATAAAAACCTATAAGTAAAAATTAAAATAAACCTAAAATAAAAACCTAAATATAATAAAACTAAATGTAAAATAAAATAAAATAAATAAAAATAAAAATAAAAATAAATAAAACATAAACCTAAAACCAACCTAAAATAAATAAACCTAAAATAAACTATAAAATAAACTAAACCTAAATAAAATAAACTAAACTAAAATAAATAAAAACCTAAACAAAAAATAAACTAAACCTAAAATAAATTAAATAAAATAATAAACTAAAAATAAACCTATAAAATAAATAAAACCTAAAATAAATAAAATAAACCAAAAAAATAAACCTAAACTAAAAAAAATTAAAAATAAAAAACCTAAAATAAATAAAATAAACTAAATAAAAAATAAACATAAACTTAAACCTAAATATAAACTAACATAAAATAAAATAAAATAAATAAAAGATAAACTAAATAAACTAAACCTACCTTTGCTTAATTTTTTTTGTAAAACCCTAAACCCTAAAACCTAAACCACTAAACCCCAAACCTAAAACATAAAACCTCAAAATAACCCAAAACAACTACCTAAACCCTAAACCTACCCTCAACCCTAATCCCTAAGGTAAAACCTAAACTCTAAAGCCTAAACCCTAAACCTAAACCCTAACCCTAAACCCTAAATCCTAAACACTATAAAACCCTAAACCTAAACCCTAAACCACAAAACCTAAAACCTAAACTAAATAAAAAAAAATAAAATGAACAAACCTAAACCTAAAAAAATTAAAATATAATAAAAACCTAAACTAAAACCTAAACCTAAAATTAAAATAAAATAAAATAAAACAAATTAAAGAAAACCTAAACTAAACTAAAAATACAATAAACCTAAAATAAAAAACCTTAATAAAATAAAACTAAATATAAAAAATAAAAAAAAACTTAAATAAAAAATAATAGAATAAAAACTAAAAAAAATAAAACTAAAAATAAAACCTAAAAATAAATAAAAAATAAAACCCAAACCCTAAACTAAAAAAAAAACTAAACCTAAAATAAAAATAAAATAAATAAAATAAAATAAAACCAAATCCTAAACTAAAATAACTAAAACCTAAACCCTAAACCCTAAACTCTAAACCTAAACATAAAGTAACTAAATAAATTAAAAGTAAACTAAAAAACTAATAAATCAAACCTAAATCTAAATGCTAAGAATGGACAAACCTTGTTGGCGGGAACATCATCAAGGCTCGGTCTAGATCCGTGGTGGAGGCAAAGGCAGGCTTTATCGCAGTGGTGGTGGGGATCTGTCTGGTGGATATGGTGGTGGTGGTCGGAGCAGTGGTTGTTATGGAGGAGGAGGAGCGACAAGCCGTGGTGGCGGCGGAGGGAGAGATCTGGGATATGATGGCGGATCCTGCTACTCGAGAGGTCAGGGTGGCTTTGATGGGAACTAGAGAAATTAAAGAACGACCAATCTGATCTTCTGCTTTATGAAATTGTGTCTTTATAATAAAGATGGTTCTAGTTATCTAGATTTTTTGAATGGCTCTATGCATGCTCATTTTTTTATCTATGTTGTCGTTTATGTCTTAGAAAACTTGGTGTGTTACTTGGTTGATGAAATCAAAAAGAATAAATATTGAATATGAATTTATTCTCTTAAAACCAAAATCCTAAACTAAAACTTGAACTAAACTACAACCTAAACCCTAAACAACCCTAAACCCTAAACCTAAAACCCCCCTAAACCCTAAAACCATTAACCCTAAAACCTTAACCCTAAACCATAAACCCTCAATTAACCTTAAACCCTAAACCCTAAAAAAGCTAAAAACCTAAACCTAAACTAAATACAACCTAAAAAAATAAATAAATAAAAAACCTACCCTAAAAAAATAATAAAATAAAATAAAATAAAATAAAAATCTAAACTAAAAACTAAACCTAAACCTAAACCTAAAAAGAAAATAAAATAAAAAATAAAAACTAAATTAAAATAAAATAAAGAAAAATCTAAAATAAAGTGAAAAAATAAAAAACCTAAATAAAATAAAAACTAAACCTAAAATAAAAATAAAATAAACCTAAAATAAAAAAATTTAAAACCAAATAAAAATTCAAACATAAAAATAAGATCTAAAAATAAAACCTAAACCCTAAACTAAAACCTAAACCTAAATAAAATAAAATTAACCTAAACCCAAACTATAATAAATTAAACTAAAATAAAAAAAACCTTAACTTAAACATAAAATAAACTAAACCTAAACCTAAACTTAAACATAATAAAATAAAATAAAATAAACTAAAATTAAACCTAAACCTAAACTAAAAATAAATCCTAAAATAAACCTAAAGTAAAATCCTAAAACCTAAAAGTAAAAAAATAAAATAAAAACCTAAACCTAAAACTAAAAATAAGAAACAATACCTAAAATAAAAAAATTAAATAAAAATAAAAATAAATTAAATAAATAAACCTAAACCTAAGCCTAAACCTAAATACTAAACTGGAATAAAAAACCAAAACTAAAATAAATAAACCAAAAATAAATAAACTAAACTAAAGAAAAATAAAAATCAAGCTAAATAAAAACATTAATAAATAAAAAATAAACCAAATAAACTAAATAAAGCTAAACCTACTAGTTTGCTTTTTTTTTTAAATAACAAAATTAAAAAAAATTAAAAAAAACCCTAACCCTAAACCCTAAACCCTAAACCCTAAACCTTGAACTCTAAACCTAAAACCCTAAACACTAAACCCTAAACCCTAAACCTTAAAACTAAACCCTAAACCTAAAATCCTAACTAAACCCCAAAATATACCCTAAACCTTAATCCTTAAACACTAAACCCTAAACCCTAAACCCTAAACTTACAACCCTAATCCCTAAACCTTAAACCCCAAATCCTAAATCAAAACCCTAAACCTAAAAAAAACCTAAAAGCCTAAAAAACCTAAACTTAAACTAAATAAACCTAAAATAAAATAAATAAAAGAAACCTGTAAATAAAATAAAATAAAACCTAAACTAAAACCTAAACCAAAACCTAAACCTAAATGTAAAAATAAAATAAAATAAAAAATAAAAACTAAACTAAACTAAAAAATAAAATAAACCTTAAAATAAAAAACCTAAATAAAATAAAAACTAAAAGTCAAATAAAAATCAAATAAACCTAAAATAAAAAAAATATATAAAACCAAATAAAAACCAAAACAAAAAATAGACCTAAAAATTAAAACCTAAAATTAAATAAAAAATAAAAACTAAACCCTAAACTAAAAGAAACTTAAACCTAAACTAAACAAAATAAAATAAACTTAAACCCAAACTAAAAAATGAAATAAAATAAAATAAATAAAACCTAAATCTAAACATAAAATAAACTAAACTTAAACCCTAAACTAAATAAAATAAAATAAAATAAAAAGAAACCTAAACCTAAACAAAAAAATAAAACCTAAAAATAAACCTAAAATAAAAACCAAAAACCAAAACCTAAAAAAATAAAGTAAAAACCTAAACCTAAACTTAAAGTTAAAAAATAAAATAAAAATAAAACTAAACTAAAAAATAGCATAAACCTAAAAGATAAACTAAAATAAAAAACCTAAACTAAAATAAATAAACCTGAAGTAAATAAAATAAACTAAGTAAAAATAAAAATTAAAATAAACTAAATAAATAAAATAAACTAAATAAACTCTATTAGTTACTTATTTTTTTTTAAATAAAACCCTAAACCCTAAAACCAAAATCTTAAACCCTAAACCCTAAACCCTAGACCATAAACTAAACTCTAAACCTAAACCTTAAAACCCTAAACTAACCCTAAACCCTAAACCTAAACCTAATGCTAAACACTAAACCCCAATCCCAAAATCATAAACCCTAACTGTAAACCCTAAACCCTAAAGGCATAAACCTTAAAACCCTAAACCGTAAACTTTAAACCTTAAACCCTAAACCATAAACCCTAACCCTAAACCCCAAACCCTAAACTTAAACCTAAAGAAACTAAATAAATTAAGAAATAAACCTAAATCCTAAACCCTAAACTAAACCTAAACCCTAAGAATGGGCATAATCTTGACGATAGGAACATCATCATCAACTAGCTCAATCTTAAAGAAGGCAATGGTGACAATTATTCTGGTGATGGGGATCTTGAGATGGTCGATATTGGTGGTGGTCAAAGCAGTGGTGGTTTCAGAGGCAAGAGGAGTGACCTAGGGTACAGCCGTGGTGGTGGCTAAGGGACAGATCAAGGATATGATGGTGGATCCTGCTACTCGAGAGGCTGGGGTCATTCTGATGGGAACTGAAGAAACTAAAGAATGGCCGATCCGATCTATTGCTTATAGAACTGTGCATTTATAGTAGAGATGGTTCTAGTTATCTAGGGTTTTTGATTTAACCGTGCTCATTTTTTATCTATATTATCCCATGTGTCTTAAAAAACTTGGTTAAAGAAATCAAAAAGAAGAACTGTTGAATTTGAATTTGTTCTCTATTAAAAAAACCAAAAACCTTAAACCCTAAACTAAAACCTGATCCCTAGACCTAAAACTTAAACCCTAAACCATAAACCTAAAACCTAAATAAAACCTAAAACCTAAAGACTAAACCCTAACCCTAATCCCTAACCCTAAACCCTAAACCCTAAACCCTAAACCCTAAACACCAAACCCTAAACCCTCAACTAATCGTAAACCCTAAACCTTATATTTGAAACCTTAAGAAGCTAAAAACCTAAACCTAAACTAATTAAAACCTTAAAATAGAAGAAATTAAAAAGCCTAAACCAAAATAAAATTAAAAAATAAAATAAAATAAAATAATAAATGTAAACCTAAACTAAAGTAAAAATAAAATACCTAAATAAAATGATAACTAAACATAAAATAAAACTAAAATAAACCTAAAATAAAATAAACTAAAAACTAAAAAAAACCTAAACCTAAAAAATAAACCTAAGAATAAAACTTAAAAATAAATTTAAAATAAAACCTAAACCCTAAATTAAAAAAAACCAAAACCTAAAATAAAAAATAAAATAAAGCTAAACCTAAACTATATAAACTAAACTAAAATAAATAAAACCTAAACCTAAACCTAAACCTAAACCCTAAAAAAAATAAAATAAACTAAAAGTAAACCTAAACCAAAACGAAAAAATAAAACCTAAAAATAAACCTAAAATAAAAACCTAAAACCTAAACCTAAAAAAATAAAATAAAAACCAAAACCTAAACCAAAAAATAAGAAATAAAACTTAAACCTAAAAACTAAAATAAAAATAAAACCAAACTAAAAAATTGACATAAACCTAAACCTAAAAAAATAAACTAAAATAAAAAACCTAGACTACAATAAATAAACCTAAAATAAATAAACAACAACAACAACAATAACAACAACAAGCCTTAATCCCATTAGTGTATCTGATGAATCCTTCGCCATGTGTCCTATTATGTGTCAAATTCTCATTTAATTCAAGTATACTAAGATCATTTTTATACATCTTAACCAAGTCTTTTAGGTATACCTCTACCTTTCTTAACATAAGGCAAATCTAAAGCATCTCCTCCAATATCATCGATGGCGACGCTTTATGTGGCCAAACCATCTAAGGCGACTCTCCCTAATCTTATCACCGAGCTACTCCAACTTTTTCCTAACATACTCATTTTGCATTCTATCTATAAGGGTAAAGCCACTCATCCACGAGCATCCTCATCTGTAACACTTAACTTAGTCTTATGTTTCTCTTTTATTGGCCAACATTCGCACTATAAATCATTGCGGTCTTACCACCATCTTATAAAATTTTCCTTAAATTTAATTGGAACTTTTCTATCACATAATAGCCGATGCATTCCTCCACTTTCAACCATCCAACTTGAATTCTACTAATAACATCTCCATCTATTGCACCATCATTTTAACAATAGAGCCTAAATATCAGCTCACTCTTATTAATGACTTGATCACCTAAAGTCACAACACTACCACTAAAACTTTACAACTAAAATTACACTCCATATATTCAATTTTAGATCTACTTAAATGAAAACCTTTAGACTCTAAAGTTGACTCCATAATTCAATTTTGTTGGACTCCTCTCTAGTCTTATCAACAAGAAGAATGTCATCAACAAAAAGCATGCACCAAGGTACATCTTCTTGTAAATGCCTCATAAGAACATCCATAACTAAAGTTAAAAGATAAGGGCTTAATGTTGATCCTTGATGTAATCCAACCGAAATAGGAAAATATTTTGCCAATCCTCCTTGTGTTTGGACACAGGTAATAGCTCTAGTATACATATCCTTAATGACTTGAATATAACCAATATTAACTTCTTTCTATTCTAGAACTCTCCAAAGAACATCTCTTGAGACTTTATCATAAGGTTTCTCTAAATCAATAAATATCATATGTAGATCCTTCTTATTTTCTCTATTCTTCTCCATCAAACCTCATAACAAATGTATAGCATCCATAGTAGATCTACCTAGCATGAAACCAAACTGATTGTGAGAAACTTTTGTATCACATCGTAACCTATCCTCAATTACTCTCTCCCGTAATTTTAATGTATGGCACATTAACTTCCTCTATAATTTGCACACTCTTGTGCATCACCTTTATTCTTAAATATAGAAACAACAAACTCTTTCTCCACTATCGGCATCTTTTAAGTTCTTTAAAATAACATTAAAAGATTTATAAGCCAAGAAATTCCTTAATCTCTAAACATTTCCACACCTATTGGAATATATCTTTTTCCACATTTCATTTTTTTAAAGCTTCACAAACTTTAGATTTACTAATACGATGATAAAATGAAATTCTCTATTTTGTTTAGGTATTAAGGTTGCTAATATCAAACATACTTTCAGATCCTTCATTGAAAAGTTTAAAAATACCTCATCCACCTATTTTCAATATCTTTTCTAAGAAAATCACTTTATTATTTTCATCCATAAACTCCTAACTATGTCTTTTCTTCTCCTATATCTTTGGTTAAACTTATACATACATCTTTCACCTTCTTTGATATCTAATCTATTGTATAAATCACTAAAAGCTAAATTTTTTCCATCATATATTGCTTTCTTAGAATCTCTGACATTTTATATCTTCCCCTGAAGTTTTACATCTAAACCAAGTTTTATAACAATGCTTCTTATTTCTTATCTTTTCTTGCACACTCTGACTCCACCACCAACTATTCTAATTAAAAGAAGCTTTTCCTTTTGATTCGCCAAGCACATCTTAGCAACTTGCTTAATATCACTTGATATTTTTATCCCACATAACGTTAGCTTCCTTATGAACATCCCAAACTCTAATTTTTTAAACTACATTAAATAAAAATAAAAACAAACCTAAATAAAATAAAAAAATAAAATTAACTAAAATAAATAAAAAATAAACTAAATAAGCGTAAGCCTACGAGTTTACTTAATTAAAAAAATCAAAAAATCAAAAAATGAAAAAAATTTAAAAAAATCGTAACCCTAAACCCTAAAACTAACCCTAAAGCCTGAACCATAAACCTATTACCCTAAACCCTAAACCCAAAATATTAAAATCCTAAACCCTAAATAATAAACCCAAAACCCTAAACCCTAAAACCCTAAACCCTAAAGCCTAAACCTTAAACCATAAAACCTACAACTCTAAACCCTAAACCCTAAACCTCAAACCCTAAACCCTAAACCCTAAACCCTAAACACTAAAAACCTATACATAAACTAAATAAAACCTAAAAATAAAAAATAAAAAAAATCTGAACCTACATAAAATAATAAAATAAAATAAATAAAAATCTAAACCTAAACTTAAACCTAAACATAAAAACAAAATAAAATAAAAAAGTAAAACTAAACTAAAATAAAATAAGTACAAATCTAAACTAAGCTAAAAAATAGAATAAACCTAAAATAAAAATAAATAAAATAAAAGTAAACTAAAATAAAAAAATAAAATAAACCAAAAATAAAATAAAATAAATAAAAAAACCTAAACCTCAAAAAATAAACATAAAAATAAAACTTAAAAATAAATAAAATATAAAACCTAAACCTTTAACTAAAAAAAAACCTAAACCTAAAATAAACAAAACAAAATAAACCTAAACCTAAACTAAAATAAACAAAATAAAATAAACCTAAACCTAAACTAGAATAAACTAACTAAAATAAAACCTAAACCTAAACCTAAAATAAAAATAAACTAAAGCAAAACTAAATAAAATAAAATAAAGAAAATGAAGTTAAACAAAAAATAAAACCTAAAACCTAAACCAAAAAAATAATATAAAAACCTAAACATACACCTAAACATAAAAAAATAAATCTTAAACCTAAAAAATAAAATAAAAATAAAACTAATGTTAAAATAAGCATAAACCTAAAATTAAGCCTAAAAAATAAACTAAAATAAAAAAGCTAAACTAAAATAAATAAACCAAAAATAAATAAACTAAAATAAAGAAAATAAAAAATAAACCTAAGTAAATAATAAAAAAAATTATGCTAAATAAACTAAATAAACCAAAACCAACAGGTTTACTTAATTAAAAAAACCCTAAACCCTAAACCAGAATTCTAATCCTAAGCCCTAAACCAGAATCCTAAACCCTAAACCCTAAACCCTAAACCCTAAACTCTAAACCTAAACACTAAAACACACCTAAACTAACCCTAAATCCTAAACCCTAAACCCTAAACCCTAAAACCTACAACCCTAAACCATAAACCCTAAACCATAAACTAACCCTAAACCCTAAACTAACCCTAAACCTAAGAATGGGCAGAACCTTGATGGTTGGAACATCACCATCAACTAGGCTCAATCCAAGTCTGATCGGTGACTAGGCAATGGTTATCATGGGTGGGGGAACCGAGGTGGCTGGATATTGAGGTGGTGGTAAAGGGTTATGGTGGAGGTAGGAGGAGCTATAGAAGTTACAGTCATGGTGGTGCCAAAGATATGATGGCAGATCCCGCTACTCGACGAGAGGGGTGCTTCTGATGGGACCTAGAGAAACTAAAGAATGGACAATTCGATCTATTGCTTATGGAATTTTGTCTTTCTCTAGGGTTTTTGATTAGCTCTATGGGTGGTCATATTTTAGCTATGTCATCACTTTTGTCTTTGAAAACTTGGGGTGCTACTTGGTTGATTAAATCGAAAAGAAGAAATGTTGAATCTAAATTTGTTCTCTCTTAAAAAAAACCTTTAACCATAAACCCTAAACTAAAACTTAAACCCTAACCCTATAACCAAAACCCTAGAACCATAAACCCTAAACCCTAAAACCTACAACCCTAAACCTTAAACCCTAAACCCTAAACCCTAAACCCTAAACCTTGAATAAAGATGTTATTAGGAGTAGATTGAAAGAATGACCTAATCCTAACATAGTTATGGTAGCTAAAGAAAATGTCTTCAAGAGAGTTTTCCTGACTATTAGAGAATTGAATACCCTCCCCTAACCCTACATTATATTATAATATATATTAGTAATGTAGAATCATATATTTGAGCAGTAATGTGTTTTGGATGTTAGAAGATGTTTTGAAATGTTTTAGTATATTATGGTATTTTTCCCTATAGTCTATATTAATAGAAATCATAAAATATTGATTTAATAAATCAGATAATAAAATTTGTTAAATTTGAAGTGGGAATTAGGTTGTAGAACCAAAGGTGTGCTACACCACTTGTAGTCTAAAGAGTAAGATTTTTTATTCAAAATAAATATTATATGTTTTTATGCATTTTAATATCTTTTAGTATTTTATAATCATAAAGTCGAGCCTACGATAGAATTATTTATGAAAATGTTGATTTAGACTTTAAAATGGTTGAATTTGGCTAAATTTATAGTAGGTAGAGCATGGCATCATAGTATATTGTTTCAATTTAGAATATGTAAGTAATATAAAAAATATAATTTTTTTATTGTTTAGACTAATATTATGATTTTTTTATCTTAACCCTTATGATGTGATATGTAGTATAATATAATACAATATGTTATAGTGTATTATAATATATGATTCCATAACATAGTGTAGCATCATGCATTATAGCCTATTATGTATTACTACTTGTTGTTTAGCATTTATTAGTTTGTTATAGTATGATGTAGTAGAGTTTGTGCTGGTATAATTCATAAAAAATATTGATTTATAGGCTGAGATGATGGGATTTGGAAAAATTTAAGGTAAGCTTTAGGGAACATCATTGGGGGTGTGCTATGGTGTGTCATTTAATCAAAAGAATGGAATTTTGCATCCAAAATAAATGTTCATTTTTCAACCAAATTTTATAATTTTTGCTTAAAGTGATTCATTTGAAGGTGTAATGTAAGATAAATTGAAGGTTGAGATAGAAGAATTTGGCCAAATTCATGGCACACACCAAGAAGCAACACCAAAATTATGCTATTTTGCACCATTTCTAATAAAAATAATAATAATTTTACATCTAAAATGAACATTCTTTATATTTTGAGAAAATTTTATTATTTGTTTATTTTATGTGATTCTAATGAGGTGTAATGTTAGATAATATATTATATTATGAAAAATTATTATATAACATCATATATTATAATATAATATAGTGTGTTAATTCACACTTTAATATGTTTAGCATGATATTGTAGTTAGTTTGAGCTTGCACCATCACAAATCATAAAATATTGATTACAATGTTAAGATGATGTAATATGAATGAATACATTATTAGGCTTTTGAAGTTGAAGTATTAAAGTGTGCATAAGTGAAGAAATAAGATTTGATGAGAATTCTATGTCAAGGACATGGAGGGAGATTTGCTAAGGGATTACACATGCATTGGAAATGACATGTGAGGGGTCTATGTTGAGGGCATAGAAGAAGAAAATATGCTGGGGGATAAGGTTTGACTTTGATTTGATTTATGGAAAAAAGTTCTGTTAGAGATAAGAATCTTTAATCCATGTGGGATTAAGATCAAATCGACTTTAATTTATTTTATTTTAATTGATGTGGAGGCATATCTGCTAGAGATATGTGATCGAGTCTCTAAGGATTGGGTATATGAACCTTCCACTAAGGTTTGCTATCGGGATTTGAGTTTGATTTCACATTTTTTTTGGAGATATATCTACTGAGGATAACAGTTTGGTTGGATTTCTTTGATTTAGACTCTACTAGGGGAGTTGGTTTAATTTTGCTCCACTAGGGTAGTTGGTTTTGAATTTGATTTTTTTGCTTGACTTGTTGATATTTGATTTAGGGTTCCACTACGAAGAAGAGTGTGATTTAACTCCTCCGGGGAAAATCAGAATGGGTTTAATTTAATCTGAGTTAATGTATGGACCGTGTAGGTGTGTGATGGACCCACTGAGAAGCGGCTATACTAGCCTTGACCTATCATAGGTTTACAAATCCAAAGGGATAGTCTACCGATTGTGGGATAAAGCTAGCCAACCTAAATGGTTACCTTTTGATGTGTAGCAATTGTGCTAGGAAGAAGGCGTAGCACACCTACATCTTCCAAATCGAGGAATAACCACTGGGGTGACCTGCTAGATGCACAACAAATCAAACCTAACCTTTGGAGACTATTGAATGAATGTCACTAGGGACATATGTGAACTCAAAAGTAGTGAAGATTAATTTAATCTTAATTTCATGTGATTAGATATGGTTTATTTTGCTTAGTTTGGTTTCGAAGTGAGGGCATATCTACTGGGGATGTGAGCTCAGTCAAATTTGATAGATTTAATTTATGGACCATGTTGGTGTGCGATGGACCCACTCAGAAGGGGCTATATCAAACTTGTCCTATATCAGATTTACAAATCCAAAGGGATAGCCTACTGGTCGTGGGGTAGAGCTAGCCAACCTTAGGGGTTTCCTTTCAATGTGCAATGACTGTGCTAGAAAGAAGGCATAGTGGACTTACATCTTCTAAATTAGGGAACAACTGCTGGGGTGACCTATTGCTAGCACAACAAATCAAACTCGACTTAGGGGCAACTACTGAGTGAATTCCACAAGGGGCTTATATCAACTCAAGAGTAGTCAGGTGATTCCTATAGGGAGTTTTGTTGACATTGCCTTAAAGATAAGATACTTTCTTAGGAAAAGGTACCACTAAGGGTGTCCTCCTAATCCACAAGTGAATATATATTTTGTTTATATAATTTCATGGACCTTGTCGGTGTGTGAGGGACCACACTGAAAAGGGCCTATGTCAGCTTTGACCTATCTCAGATTTACTAGACCTAGGGAGAATTAGTACATCTACAGGATGAAATCTCCAACCATAAGAGTGGTTATTAGGAAAAGGGAACTGTCCAAACTGATAGTAAACATGGTAGTGTCTAAATGGGGTCACAAAGCACATGATCCAAATATAGTACCCATAAGGGAGGTGCTGCTAGGGGCATTATCCTGAGCCCTAGAAAAGAAAGCTTATAGGTGTAAGGTGGCCAACTCAAGGAGAATGCATAATAGACTTAAATTTTCTATGAGTGGTGTATCTTGAGGTGTGAGAACCAACCAACCTAAGGTCTATCCGTCAGCATGAGTGGTGTACCCATCAGCATAGTGAGAACCAAGAAACTTAAGGTGCCCATTGGTGTGCAACGATCAACCTAGAAATAAAGAGGGTTGGCATACAACTTTTCAAGCGAAACTGATCATCGGGATAGTCTATCATTAGCAGGATAGATACTATCAGACCTTGAGTGACTACTTAGTGGGGAGCCCCAAGGGAGGTCCACCCAGACTTGAAGTAGTCAAGAGGAAAGGAGTCTAGGAGGCTTATCCTAAACAAATATACTCCCAGTTAGTGCACAAAGGCTAATCCAAGAAGAAAGCATGCACTCACATCCTCTTAAACGAAGCCAACTGAGGTACTCGGCCACACAGAAGGCCTACCAAACTAACAAGGTGATCATCGAGTGTCCAAGTAAGGAAGGAAAGCATAACAGACTTACATCCTCCAAAGCAAGAAGACCACTAGGGTGACACACTAGCAGGGTCGCATGTCAGCCCAACCTAGGGCAGCTACTGAGTGAGTGACATTGGGGACTTTATATTAACTCAGAGTAGCCCAAGATAAAAGATATGTGTTTATTTTCTATGTTTGTGTAGTTTGTCTTCATGTTGTGTCGATGAAAGATAGGATGCCGCTCAGGTTCTTTACACCTACCCTAAACACATCATGGCAGATTCGCAAACAAGAATACTTTCAACATGGAAGAGATTGAATTCAAAATGGAATTTTCATTGATGATAATTATTTTTAAACATAATTTATAATATTTTTTAAGTTGATCCCATTGATTAGAAGTATTGGGCACTTTCCCTTATGATTAATAAGCTAATAAGGTCCTCCTTGGTAGGCCTTCTCTATGGCAAAAGGGCCTTCCCAAGTGGGTTCAAACTTGCCTCCCATCTTACATCTCGTAATAATCGCCTTCTTAGACTAAAATAAGCTCTCCTATTTGAAATGGTCTAAGAAAAACCAACTTGTTGTGAGCTTGAATCAATTTAGCTTTGTATAACTCAAGGTTTTGGAATGCCTATAGGCGTCTCTCCTCCAAGCCTTCAAGCTCTGCTAATCGCAACTTGGCATTTTGCTTTGTTGTGATCTTGCTACCCACAGCTATCCTTAGTGATGGAGTTGGACTTTTAATGGTAGAATGGCTAAGGACCAATACACTAAAGAGAAAGGAGTAGAATGAGTTGGAGTTCTATATGTAGTACAGTTGGCCCACAAGGCTTCAACTAACTATTCATGCCACTATCACTTGTTGTTGTCGAGTGTCTTCTTTAGTATTTCGATGGTATTTTGGTTGAAGACTTCTACTAAGTTGTTTTCCCTTTGGTAGTTGATGGTAGAATATCTCTAATCTATGCTGTGTCTCTAGGCAAAGTTGTTTATCTCAGTGCTCTGGAAGACAATACAATTATCAGATATAATTCATCGAGGCACTCCTGACATATATACGATATGGTTCCTAAAAAATTGGAGCACATGCTGAATTGTGACCTCTCTAAGCAGAATGACCTTTGCCTAGTTGGAAAAGTGGTTAGTAGTAGCTAAGATGAACCAATGACCATTGGAAGAAGGAGGATCAATCAGACCCACTATATCGGTACCCCAACACTCGAATGGACATGAGGGCAATGTAGGATGTAGAATATTGGGTGGTTGGTGTAGGACCACACCGTGTAATTGACATTGGTGGCCTAGCCTAGCCATATTCATCTAATATTTGATCATCGAAGATTAGTAGTATCCTAGTCTCTTGATCTTGGCTTTCATCTTCGGACCGGATTAGTTGGCTCCACATCATCCTAAGTGTACTTAGATCATGATCTTACGGGCTTCATGATTGTCTAAACAATGTAACCACATATGATCGAAAGACTGCCGATACAAGACACCATCCACAAGAGTGTAAGAAAGTGCTCTCTGCTTTATTTGATGGGCTTGGGACTTCTCTTGAGGTAGTTTGCCTTTATTTAGGTAATCCAAGAATGGTTTCCTCCAATCTAACTCCTCATCCTTTTGGCAATGGAAACCTCCCCTTCAAGAGAGTATATTTTGATGAGTTCAATATCAATAAGGGATAAGACTTGTCTATTTTGGACTTTTATTGATAAGGACTCATCCTTCGGACCTGCCAATTCCTTCGCAAGTTTGGCTAAAGTATAGACTATGTTGTTATCTCCTTGAGGAATCTTATAAATTATAACCTCTGGGATTTGGGTCAACAACTCCATGGTGTACTTGTGGTAGTGATCATTATAGGACCTAGCAATTTGGTTGATAATTAGCTGAGGATCCCCAAAGATGTTGATGTTCTGGATGCTTAGAGTAATGGATAACTCCAGACCTACAATTAGAGCCTCATATTCAGCTTCATTATTGGTGCAAGGATTGGACAAATGATATGACAATCTCATCACATCACGGTCCAGAGTTAAGAGAATTATTCCTACCCTTACCTTTTTTGGAATAGTAGATTATGGTTTTTCTCCTCTTTGAGAGGAAGCCGCACCATCAAAGTACATCTCCCAGCAATGAATGCTAGTACCCTCTAAGTTCATGATTTGTTCATCGGGGAGATCATCACTAAGCGAAGATTCAACAAGAAGTGGGTGTGTTGCTATGAAATTGCTAGTGCTTGTCCTTTCACCATACGAAGGGGTGCAAAGTTAATGTCAAATTGTGAGAGGATCAAGGACCATCGTGCCAATTATTAGGATAGCATCGACCGTGTCATGAGTTACTATAGTGGATTGACACTAGAGATTAAGTTCACTTTATGAGGATGCATGTAGTGTTGTAACTATTTGGGATGCAAAGATTAAAGCTAAGAAATACATCTCAATGGTTGGATAATTAGCCTCAGCTGTGATTAGGCGATGGCTAAGGTAGTAGAGTACATTTTCCTTCCCTTCATCATTAGCTTGGGCCAACAAAAAACCAAGGGAGTCATCTAATGCAGTAGTGTAAAGAATGAGCGGCTTGCCCGGGATAGGGGCTGTTAGAATCGACCACATCATCAGGTATGCTTGATGCCTTTGAAGGCATGCTCACACTCGTCATCCCACTTGAACTTGGCCTTTTGACAAGTCGAGAATGGTGACATCTTTCCGAGGTTGGATATAAATCATCTTAGAGCCAAACCACCCTTGAAATGATCTGTGTTGGGTTAAATTTTTAAGGGGTGGAATTTCTAATATGGCCTTGATCTTCTCCGGATCGATTTTGATTCCCTGGTGTCAAATAATAAACCCCAGGAATCTCCCTCAAGCCACTCCTAATGCACACTTCAGGGGGTTCATTTTGAGGTTAAATTGTCTTAACTATTTGAAAACTACTCTCAAGTCAAAGAG